>MU228345.1:0-24123 GCA_018584345.1 Thuja plicata
AAAAACAAGAGTTGCAAGACTGTCACAGCCCTGTAGCATGGCAAATCTGCTTCTTAATTCCTTCAAATCACGCCCAATGTGACCAACGTTTTCCAGCCAATTCAAGTCAAATATGGGGAAGTATGCCTTGCAAAAACCAAACAACCGCCAATTCAACCCAGTTGCACTAGATTGTATTTCAAGTCACAGGAATAACGAATAACGGGTCTTAAATAACAATATTGACTCCTCTCACCTATGCCGACTTTGCATGAAACAAAATGAATTGTGATCAACTATGAAATTCCTTGCAGGAGTTCATGGTAATATGCTGGTATGCCATTTTTTTTTTCAATTCTATATTGAATCCATCGTAATTGCGACGTTCACCCCTAGAATTATGTCGCAGTTGCTTTGAAGTTCGTCGCAATGGCGACATTTAGCTCTAGAATTATGACGGGGTCGTTGTATAGGCGACGCCCAAAAATCGTCACAGTTGCTTGTGTGTTCGTCGCCATTATGACGTTTAACCGCTAGAATTGCGACGGGGTCGCTGTATTGGCGACGTCCAAATACTGTCGTAGTTGCTTGGGTTGTCGTCACAATTGTGACGTATACACATAGAATTATGATGGATTTCCTGTATTGCCGACACCCCAAATGCCAGGGTTGATAGGGCTACATAGCGACAGAATGAAGTCGTAATTGCAACGGAAAAGGAAGGACATCATAGTTTGTGACTAAAAAATAGCGACGTCTATTCCTATCGCAATTGTGACACATGGCTGTCCCAATTGCGACACATAGCCGTCGCAAATCGACCCCAAATGTATTAGTGACATATAATATACAGCAATGTCCTATAAGCAATAACTAGTATAGATGTTTTGGAGCCTTGCGTGTTTATTTGTACA
Organism: Thuja plicata; assembly: GCA_018584345.1. Taxonomy (NCBI): domain Eukaryota; kingdom Viridiplantae; phylum Streptophyta; class Pinopsida; order Cupressales; family Cupressaceae; genus Thuja; species Thuja plicata. The sequence continues at coordinate 894 of MU228345.1, forward strand.
CATGTTCTGGTTTCTATGTGCATTCACACAAAGTTAGATATGCAGTTTCAATTGAGTTATGTTAGTCTATTTTGACAGTTACAGTGACTGAAGATTATCTGTGAAGAGCTAACATAATTGCATTGTTTCTTGAGTTGCGCCTATCTTTGGGATATGCATGTTTGTATTCATGTTTAGTTACGAGTTAAAATTAATTATCTAAAGGTGTTAAATGTGTTCTAATAGAAGTGGAATAATTGAGTCAATTTGGTAAAGCCGACTATGTGAAGCATCGCGTCTATTCAGTTTGGTTGCGTGATTCTAATTAGGTTGCATGCTTGATTTGGCTAAAAAAATAAGTATTGAAGGGGCTCCTAAAGCCGACTAAGATCACATCTTTTGGGAAGATACTTATAGTAGTTCATTTGGTGAACGCTAAGTGTGAATGATAAGAGAAGAGACAGAAAAAGTATAGAACAAAATGTTCATTATTTTGGGACAGTAGAGACATTTCATTCATCAAGAAAAGATCTATGTGAAGAAGAAGTGAAAGTATACAACACATTGGAACTGATCAAGATAGCAGGTCTACTCAAATAGTTCATTTATCAAATATAGTGCATATCTATTTTACTGAAGGTTGCAGCCTTCATCATTTTAGCAGTGAGGTTTTTGGACAGTGAGTCCTCACCCCTAGCAGGGTTATTTGTAAAAGACTCCTAACAGGGTCAGACCCTTAACTAGGTCACTGTACTTATTGCATTGTAAAGAAAAACTCCTAATAGGATTGCAAGGTCTTCTAATAGGGATAATTATAATCAAGTACAATTCTTTGTGGGTGCTAATTCCCACCAGGGTTGTTACCTATTTGGTTTCCCCGTAACCAAAATTGTTGTGTTCTATCTTGTGTTATCTAAATGTGTAAATGTTTAATGTTATTTTTTAATTAATTGGAGAAAGAATTAAACTAGCTGATAACTAATTCACCCACCCCCTCTCAGTTATCCCTTGGGACTATTCCAACACAAACTTGAGCTCGCAAGCCACCAAGAAATCTTCCTATTTCCTAAGACAACACTTGCTACCAACTTTTTGCTACCATCCCCCCTATTACTCTACTCATACCCTACTTTAATAAAACACAACCAAAATTCATCTTTACAATATAATAAATCAAATGAACAACAATTGGCTTTAAGAACACAATGCCCAGTGTGTTATCCATCATTCGACATCTAGCGGTCATTAAATTTGCATAAGAGAGTGAACCAGATCAGATTTAGGTCCTCACACCTCCAATGGTCGATCAAAAACTTGAGGAACGCAACCCCAAATTAAATTCACTAGTTGGCTAGCCCAAACAATCAGAATAACCCCTTTGGTGATCAAGAATAGTAAAACTAAGCCACTTGATGAGAGGCACAATGAAGCCAAACTCCACCAAACAGACACCACCAAGAAGTATGCGACTGAGAAAGACACCACCGAGTTGAACACACCAAAAAACTACCATCAAGAAGTGTATCTCCAAGCATAATACCACCAAAAACATAACACCACCGAGCACCACCAATTCCAATCATTGAGTCCTTCGGTGAAGCAACACATTTTCCAATCGAGAACTACCACTAAATTGACCAAGCATCTCAGGTCTCCAACCGATCTTTCTAAGAAAAACCAAACCAAACCAAAACATATTTTTGGTGATACAAGATTTCCAACTACCCCAAGATGTTCCTGCATCACTTTTAACCATTCCTATTCATCATTTCTTCCTACACATTTTGATAACTCTGCATTATCCTCCTTCATCCTAGATTTTCCATTATCCTGCTTGTGCATTATAGTCACATTTCCCCTAATTGCATTAGGAAGACTAAAAGGTTCTTGTGGACAAGAAGTGGAAGCCTCAATAAGACCCCATAACAATAGTGTAATGGCCTCAAAAATCTAAATAGTGTGTGCCATAGTTGACGATGACAACACCTCAGTTAAAGCCCCAATCTCTCTCTTAAAGAACTTACTGTCTTGGTTAACCAAATCCATCTTCATGACATCATATAAAAAAACAAACTTTGAATGCTTCTGTAGATGGCGTGGTGTAAAAAAATGACCCACCCAAGCTTCAGAGCCCACCAGATAGTATTTTCCCATAGCCATTTCCAACCCATCACCTGACAGAAGTTCAAACTTGATATACAAATTAGAAAGCCAGATAAGCATATGATAATATTGAAGCATATCAAAGCAATTTGACAAAAATATGGAGGCAACCTGAGAATAATAGATTCTTCTCAAAAATCTCGGCATGAGCACCTCATTTCCAATAATTATTTTAATAGTTTGCTCAAATTCCCAAGCATCCCATTTGAAAACTCTTCCCATATGCATGCTCATAAATGAACCAGAAATAAGGATTTCCCATTTTAGGATGGGTATTTGGATATGAAAGTTGAAAGGTCTGTACTCTATTATTACCCAAAAAACACTAGAAACTCCCAAACTTCTTACCCAACCCACTTTACTATGCTTTTGTATCAATGAGAAAATTGATGCTGAAAATGACCTTCAAACTAGAATTTATAGCTATAAAAGACCTTTCCACATTATAAATGTGATTGACACTGCAAAGCATGCAAGCCTTATCTCATTATTACTCTTTAACTATCATAATAAATTCACACAATGTGTGATCCAATCTCAAAATTTGATGTCATAGATTGTATACCATTTTCGCGTAAGCCCACCTGGGCTGAGAAGTTGCCAAACCCATTAGGTTGCCACCTCTAGCTGACATAAAGTCATATCACTTAACAAATTCATAAGGTTGATTCAATATTATTACGAATAATACAACTAAGAGGGGGTTTTGAATCATTTGTATGCCAAATATTTAAAATTTAAACTTTAAACCAATTAATTAATGCAAATCTGAACACTTTAAGAACAACACCATAACACAAGTATTTTGTTGTCGAGGAAACCCTATTAATGGAAAAACCCTAGTGGGGATGGAACCCACAAATAATGCACTAGAAATATTGTATCCTTGTTAGGAGATCTAGCCCTATTAGGAGCTAATTATTACATCTAGTACAAGTCCCTGTTAGGAGTCTTCTCAACCTTGTTAGGAGTTGAATGAAATGATGAGATCACTTCCTGAGCACACTGCTCAAAGTGAAGGTTAAATCAAACTTCTGAAGGTTAAACCCACCTTTTGAACTCATTGCCCAAAATGAAGTATAAGAGTACACTTATAACATTGAACTGTCTGATAGCAACTTGCTTTTCCTATAGAGTTCCAATCAAGTGCAATACAAAATATAATTATTTCTCTACATCTAGTAGAACTCACATCCACATGTTCGCAACATCCATTACATCCAATCCATGCCTTTACACATTAAGACACTTCTTTCCTTTATACAAGTTACAATAAACAATTAGGCCAGCTTGTTAAGACTTCCCCAATGCACAAACAATTATATAGACCCTTGCTAAGATACACACAATAACTTACACAATTAATTATTAAATATAAATCATCAGTTACGTGCCAAGACCCATAATTTACACTTGCCAATCATTAAGTATGTTACATATCTGTAGTCGTCCCCAAATAGGTCTTCGCTAGTCCACACACCTCATCTGACATCATCAGGAATCTGATGACCCAAGAATCACAAGGAATGTTCTCTCATGTATCTTTTTTCATGAATTAAGTTCACATGACATAAATCATGCTCGCATCCAAGTTATCCCATAAACTTAGAGACCATCTCTGTCATAATCCTATGTCACTGCTTTGTAACCAGTCTTTACCAAAACAACCATAACTCATGCAAATACCAGCATAAGATCCAATTACCTTAAACATATGGTAGAAAATCATCCATCTACACACATATGTGCTTGCATACTCTCACATGTCATACAATGTTCATACACACCTGTCGATCTCACCTGTACCTATGATAACCTGTCTTTCTGAGACTTCTACTATATCCAACTAAACATATATTGAAATCAATGAAAAAATGAATGTCAACACCTCAAAAAAACAATTGCAACAATTTCCCCCTTTGGCATTGAATGCAACATATGTGAAATTCATCAACCCAGAAGTAGCCTTCTTAATACAGTCTTCTCAATATCCTCTTCACAGATTCCCCTAAAACAATAGGATATTTTCACTTGTATCACTCCCCCTTTGACATCAATGGAAAAATATGCCATAACTCTTATCCTTCTCTTCCCATCCCACTTCTGCAAGGTGTATCTTTAATAAATCTTCATGCTTGCAACAACCAGGTCCTTTATCACCTAAAAATGTTCTATTTTGTTCTTTCGATCACTCCCCTTAAGAAGCAGATCCAAGCTTCAAGTCCATAGAATAATATAGCTCTAATAACTTCTGGACTGATGCATTCCTGCATCATTTAGTTCTCACCAAGAGGGGTTCTCACCCTAGGCATACCTCTAATATACTCAAAGGCATATTTTGACAAAGGTTTAGTGAATATATATGTTATTTTCTCCTTTGTACTAATGTAATCCAATATAACTTCCTTTTTTGCAACCTTGTCTCTCAAAAAGTGATACTTGATTGAAATATGTTTAGTCTTTAAATGCATAATAGGATTCTTTGACATGTTCACGGTGCTTGTATTATCACAATTTATAACCACTAGTTCTTCAAAATTTATCCCAATGTCCTATAGAAACTATCTCATCCAAACAATTTGTGTGCAATTTATAGCAACAACTACAGATTATGATTCAGCAGTAGATTGAGCTATACAGTCATGTTTCTTACTCAACCATGAAATCAACTTTTTTCTAAGAAAAAATGCTCCTCCACTGGTGCTTTTTCTATCATCAACACTTCTTGCCCAATCAACATTAGTATAAGTATGTAATGTAAAATCATTAGACTTTTCATACCATAATCCATATTCTAGTGTCCCTTTCAAATATATAAATATCCTTTTAACTGAAACAAGGTGAGTCTCCTTAGGATCAGCTTGAAACCTCACAACAATTCCAACTGCACTAGATATGTCTGGTCTAATGTGAGTTAAATACTGCAAACCTCCAATCATGGATCTATATTTAGTCTGAAAAATACTTTTAGATTGATCACTAGTAGTAAGATTGCATCCAGTAGCCATAGGTGTTCCAACAGGTTTACAATCTTCCATTCCAAACTTCTTTACCAACTCCTTAAGATACTTGGTTTGAGAAATAAAAATACCATGTTTACTTTGAGTAATTTGAAAACCAAGGAAGAACTTCATTTCACCAATCATAGACATTTCAAATTCACTTTTCATTTCCTCAGAGAATTTGTTACTCATTTCATCATTGCCTCCAAAGATTATATTGTCCATAAAGACTTCAACAATCAAGATTCTATCTTCACAAGTTCTCAAATATAGATTACTATCTGCACTGCCTTTTCTAAAACCAAGATGTAATAAATACCCATCTAATCGAGCATACCAAGCTCTAGGAGCTTGTTTTAGACCATACAATGCCTTCTTCAATCTACAAACCATGTCTTCATCATCTTTCAAAGGAAACCATCAGGTTTCTCATTGTAGACCTCTTCCTCTAGATCGCCATTCAAAAATGCAGACTTCACATCCATCTGATATACTTTAAAGTCTTTATGTGCTACAAAAGCAAGGAAAAATCTCACTACCTCTAACCTTGCAAAAGGAGAAAAAATTTCTTCAATGTCTATACCTTCATGTTGTGAATAACCCTTGCAAACCAATCTAGCCTTATTTCTTACAACCATGCCATCTTCATTTATTTTGTTTCTAAAAACCCATTTAGTTCTAATTACATTCTTATCCTTAGGTTTAGGAACCAATTCCCAAGTGTTTTTTTTCTCTATCTCATCTAATTCTTCCTACATTTCCTTTATCCAATATCCATCCTTACATGCCTCATCATTAGTCTTAGATTCTACTTGCGAAATCAAACAAAGCTCATTTCTAACTTTAGGCCTTGTCATCATGCCCTTATTAACATCACCAATAATCTGATTCTTAGGGTGATTTATCTTAACATACCTTGGTGTCTTTGGTACTTTAATAGGCTCATCCAAGCATGTATGAACCTCAAAAAAAAAAATTGTCTCTTGAGTTTCAGTGATCTTATCATTCTCTGAAATCTCACATTGAAACCTCTCATCAATTTTTGAATTAGCACTTTCAATTATTTTTCTCAACCTCAGATTGAAACATTTATAAGCCTTACTTTGAGTAGAATAGCCAAGGAAAATTCTTTCATCACTTCTAGCATAAAAATTTCAAATTTCATCATCTCTTTTGATATAACACTTTCTACCAAATATTTTGAAGCATTTTACAGCAGGAGCATAACTAAACCAAAGTTTATAGGGTGTCTTATCCATACCTTCTGTGATATGAATTATGTTCAAAGTGTAGACAACAGTGTTGGAAATGATTTGAGTAACTTAGAGGGGAGGGGTGAATCAGTTACTACAAAAACAAATCCAAGTCCCTTAGATGTCTTAAACAAACTTATCACTATTACTCGGTTAACATAGATATTATGTTGTCACTCGGTTTTAAAAGTAAATCTTAAGATATTAACTATGATTATCCTTTAGTGATTAAATGCAGAAACATAAAACATAAAGTAAATATCATGTACATAGATAACACCAAGATTTAACGTGGAAACCCAATATGGCAAAAAACACTAATTATAACTAGTCACTATTTTTCACTCTTCTGAAGTGAGCCTTGTTAGGAGCCAAACCTGTTAAAGGTTACAATAACACACTGTTAGGTGTGACCTTGTTAGATAATTTAATCACTCTGTAAGGAGTGGCCTTGTTAGAGGTATTCAAACACTATAATGTAGAAATGTCACCTTGTGAGAGGATTTACAAAAGACTTTTAAGTCTACTCTGTTAAGAGATTTAGATCACTGCTACAATTGTTAGAGAGTAACAATGGATGGATCTGTTTCATGAAGCAGCTATCTTTGCTAATTCAGATCTCTGCTCTAGCTTTAAACACTTGATCCTCACTAATTGAATATTCTATTGCAGCTCTGTATGTTTTTTCCTCAATCAGAATCTAATCTGATTTCACCTCCACACTTCATATCAAAACTTATTCTCATTCACACACTCAATCCAAACTTGGCCTTGTATATATATGATAAGCCTTGTCAAGTTGGCCTTAATAACCTTCCAAATAATCAATAAAATTTAAGTCTGTCGGTTGCATATAACCAATTAAACATAGAGTGTAAACTATTGTTAGTCGACTGACACTGAATATCTAACTCAGTTAATACTAAAATCCTTCAATGCTCGGCCAACACTGTAATGCCTGAGTGAACTCAGTTAGAATTGAAAATCACTTTGGTCTTCTTCAATGCTTGAGAGAACTTGGCATTCACTGACTGTGCTTGATTTGGGTATAGACATGTGTGTAACATCACTATATTTGTGTAAACATCAATGACAATACATAATTGAATAATTGCCATCAACAATCTCCCTCTTTGGCATTGATGGCAACACAACATGTCATAATACAAAGAATTATAGAGCAACAACAATAAGGATAAAAATAATTCATTAATGTCCTTAGCTTCATTCTAATTCTTATCTAAAAAATCCCTTTGTCTTCACAATCACTGAAATATAGATTTCTCCCTCTTACATTAATCTTTGTTTCTGATAAAGTCTTTCCTTTAACAATTTCTTTGGCATGACATAAATAAACACTCCCTCTTTGATAACCAATGCCAAAGACACTATCCAATACACATCCAATGAAGTTTTAATGTACTTGTTTTTACTGATTCATATGCAATAAGCTCTGACAATCTACATCAACATGTTAAATATGTTTTGTAGCTTGGTTGATGCATCACTAAACTGTGTTTTAGTGAGCTTCAGTTAGGGAAATCACCCCTAGGTTTCCTCTAAGATACAAAAATGCATCCTTAGGTAACGGTTTGGTGAATATGTCTGCAATTTATTCTTTAGTATTCACATATTCCAATCTTACTTCCTTGTCCTGAACTAATTCTATCAAGAAATGATACTATATTGCAATATGTTTAGTCTTAGTATGCATCACAGGGTTCTTTGAAATGTTAATAGCACTAGTGTTGTCATAGTAGATAATAACTGGTTCTTTGATTTCTTCCTTCATACCTGACAATAGTTGTTTGAACCATATGATATTTAAACAATTTACTGTTGCAACAACATACTCTACCTCTACTATAGACTGAGAAATGCAGTTATGTTTCTTACTTGTCCAGGAGACTAACCTCTTACCAAAAAATAATTTTCCACCACCTGTGCTCTTCCTGTCATCAGCACTTCTTTCCCAATCAGCATCAGTAAAAGTCTTTAAATCAAAGTTTCCTCCATTCTTATACCATAATCCATAATCTTCAGTACCCTAAAGATATCTCATAATCCTTTTGATGGACATCAAATGATTCTCTGGAATTAACTAAAAACCTTGCAATAATACCGACTACTAATGCAATATCAGGTCTAGTGTGAACAACATATTGAAGTTTACCAATCATGGATCTATAGGTAGTCTGATTTACCTCTTTTGAATCATCATCCTTAGACAACTTATGTCCAGTAGGTATAGGTGTCCCAACTGGTCTAGAATATTCCATCCCAAAATTCTTTAGTATCTCTTTGATGTATTTAGATTGAGTAATATAGATACCATCCTTCATCTGATGAACTTGTAAACCAACAAATAACTTTATTTCACCAAACATAGACATCTCAAATTCCTTACTCATAGCTTCAGAGAATGCTTTGCATAAATCATCATGTCCAATAAATAGCATATCATCAACAAATATCTCTGCTAATAGTATCTATTTCTGAGGTCCTTCTTTGATATACAAGCTACTATTGTCATTATTTCTCTGAAATCCAATACTTATCAAGTAACCATGCAATCTTTCATACCAGGCTCTAGGAGCTTGTTTCAGTCCATACAATTCTTTGTGTAGTTTTCAAACCATATTCCTTTTGTTAGGATCTACAAAACCTTCAGGTTGCTCAATATAGACTTCCTCTTCAAGAATTCCATTCAAGAATGCATATTTTACATCCATCTGATATACCTTGAATACTTTATGTGCAACATATGCCAGAAAAGTTATGACTCCTTTAAGTCTTGCAACAGGACCAAAAGTTTCTCCATAATCAATACCCCCTTCTTGAGCATATCCTTTACATACTAATCTTGCTTTGTTTCTGGAAACTTCTCCTTCTTCATTCATCTTGTTTCTGAAAACCCACTTAGTGCCAATCACATTCTTATCTTTTGGTCTAGGTACAAGAGTCCAAGTTTTGTTCTTTTCTATCTGCTCAATCTCTTCATTCATTACTTCTATCCATCTTTCATCATTCAATGCATCTTTAATAGTTCTAGGTTCAATTTCACTAAGAAAACATGTACCTTTGATTTTGTTCTTTGTCATTATACCTTCTTTCTTATCTCCAATTATTTTCTCAGGTGCATGATGCCTTCTGACATACTTTGCAAGTATAGGTTCCTTTCTCTTTGATTCTGGGCTTGCTTGACTATGTTCACCATGCTCAAATATTTTGTTTTGTTCTTCTATCTGATACTTGGGTTCCACTATCTAAGACTCGGGTGCCTCTATCTGTGACTTGGGTGCCTCTGTCTATGACTCAATTCCCTCTGTCCGTGACTTAGTTTCTTTAGGATGAGACTCGATTCCCTCTGTCTGTGACTCAGTCTCAAAAGTTAGAAGCTCGGGTTGCAACAAGATTTGTGTTGATGAATTCAGTGGTTGACATGGTTGTTGTCCAATCACCATTGCCTGTGTCTTAGGTATAGTATCAAGTTCATAATACACAAATTTTTTGTAGTCCTCAAGATCTTTACTGCTCTGTTCTTCATTTCTCTCTACAAACTCAACAATATTTACATGTACATTTTCTATGACTTTATGAGTAGTAAAATTCAAACATTTGTATGCTTTTCTTTTACAGGAGTAACCTAGGAATATACCTTCATCACCTTTTAAATCAAATTTTCCATTTCTTGCTTCCTTCAAGATGTAACATTTACTTCCAAATACTTTGAAATAACAAACATTAGGTTTATATCCATACCATAATTCAAAAGGTGTCTTCTCAATACCTTTCTTTAATTGAACTCAGTTCAAGGTGTGAATTGCAGTGTTGATGGCTTCCTTCCAGTATTTGGTAGCAACATTATTTTTAATCATCAAGGTTCTTGCACAATCCATAATGGATCTGTTTCTTTTTTCTACTATACCATTTTGTTGTCGTGTACCTGGGAAGATACTTATCTCTTGATTCCTCTTTCATTGTAGAATTCATTGAACTCATTAGAAATGAATTCTCCTCCTCTGTCAGATCTTAGGCATTTAAGTTTTTTCTTGTTTCCTTCTCAACTCTGGAAAGGTACCATTTGAACTTCTGAAAAGCTTCTGATTTTTCTTTAAGAAACATAACAGTCATCATTCTGGAATGGTCATCAACAAATAGTACATAATAATTCTCACCTATGTAACTTGTTGTTCCAATTGGTCCACACAAATTAGTATGCACTAATTCCAAGACTTCTTCTATATTGTAGTTCTTGCTCTTGAAACTAGTTTTGCCCATCTTCCCAATTTGACATTGTTTGCATATTGCCAATTCAGGTTTCTTCAAAATAGGAATACCTCTTACTCTTTTGTTCTTGCTTATGTTGATTAGGTTATCAAAATTCACATGACACAACCTGTTATGCCATAACCAGATGTCTTTTATTTGTGCAATTAAACATGGACTTTCATTGAAATCAAGATATAATATATTACCTTTTGTTTGCCTACCAATTCCAACTAGGTTTCCCTTACCATCTAGGAGCTTGGCCTTACCATTCATGAATTCTACCTTGAAACCAATGTTATTCAACTGTGCCACACTTTGTAGATTACGCCTTAGTCCTTCAACCCAATAAGCATTATCACATTTGATTCCTCAATTAGAGCAATACAACCTTTACCTTTCATGTATCATGGTTCATCATTCCCAAAACTAACACTCCCACCATCATAGTGCTCAAGATGTTCAAATTTGGTTTTATCACCAGTCAATGTGGTGAGAACAACCACTATCAATTATCTAGGTGTCATTCTTACTAATATGAGAATAAAGTGCAATCTTTTCATTATCTTCATTGTCTGAATCATCCTTAATAGCAATGTAAATTATTTCATCTTCATCTTCATCACTATCAGAATCTTTAGCAATATAACAAGATTTCTTACCTTTGTCCTTGTGGCTTTTTTAACTTTTGAAATTTGTCTTGCCTTTATACTTGTTGAACTTTATCTCACCTTTGTCTTCCTTGTTTGGACACTTAATAGCAATATGACCAACCTCATCACATGAAAAGAAAATTGATGATATTCTTCCTTTGTACTATCCTTTTCCTTTTGTTGCTCTCTTTGCAAGTAATGCTTCAACGATTTCCAAATATTCATCATCAGAATCATCATCACTGTCACTGTCAATATGTTTTCCTTTCATCTTTCCAAGGTTTAATTTAGCTTTGAATGCAGACTCAAGATTGGTAGGATTAGGAGAATAATTGTCAAAATTGTCTAAATCAAAAGCTGTAAATCTTCCAACCAATCCGTCTAGAGTTATATCATTACTACATCTCATCTCTTGAATAGATGAAAATCTAATTGCATAGATAGGAAGTAAATTCCTCAATACCTTACTGACCACTGTTTTGTCTTCAATTGTTCTGCCGATAGCTCTGATGGCACTAACACTTTTCTTGGTTCTTTCACTATATTTTGTAATGTCTTCTCCTTCTTTCATTTTTATCCAATCAAACTGACCTCTAAGACTTTCTACTTTGGCTCTCTTTACATTGTCATCTCCTCCATAGACTTCATGTAGTTTCTTCCACATATCATAGGCAGTAGGGTAGTCCTTGACTTCATCAAATTTGAAATAGCTGAGTGAAGAAGTTATATCAATCATCATTATGTTATGATGCTTCATGCCCACCATCTGATCCATAGACATAGGTCTCGGCAGTTCCACATACTTGTGATCCAGGAATTGCAAACCAGTATCTCCAATAGTAGATAGATGTAGCTTCATCAAATATTTCCATGCAGTGAAGTTGTCCTTGTTAAGCTTGGGGATCTCCCTTCTATAAGACATCTTTGATCTTTAGCTTTAGGTCTTGAGACCTTTCCTGTAAGCACTTGGTTCTCTGATACCAATTGTTGGAAATGAGTTGAGTAACTGAGAGGGGAGGGGTGAATCAATTACTGCAAAAACAAATCCAAGTCCCTTAGATGTCTTAAACAAACTTATCAATGTTACTCGATTAACATAAATATTATGTTGTCACTCAGTTTAAAAGGTAAATCTTAAGATATTAACTGTGATTATCCTTTAGTGATTAAATGGAGAAACATAAAACATAAATTAAATAGCATGTACACAGAAATACACCAAGATTTAACGTGGAAACCCAATATGGGAAAAACCACCAATTGCAACTAGTCATTGTTTTTCACTCTTCTGAAGTGAGCCCTGTTAGGAGCCAACCCTGTTAAAGGTTACAATAATACACTTTTAGGTGTGACCCCATTAGAGGATTTAATCACCCTGTAAGGAGTGGCCTTTTTAGAGGTCTTCAAACACTTCAATGTAGAAATGTCACCTTGTGAGAGGATTTGCAAAAGACTGTTAAGTCTACTCTGTTAAGAGATTTAGATCACTGCTACAATTGTTAGAGAGTAACAATGGATTGACCTGTTTCAAGAAGCAACTGTCTTTGCTAATCCAGATCTCTGCTCTGGCTTTAAAAACTTGATCCTCACTGATCAAATATTCTATTGCAGCTTTGTATGTTCTTTCCTCAATCAGAATCCCAACTGATTTTGCCTCGACACTTCATATCAAAACTTATTCTCATTCACACACTCAATCCAAACTTGCCCTTGTATATATATGATAAGCCTTGTCAAGTCGGCCTTAATAACCTTCTAAATAATCAATAAAATTTAAGTCTGTTGGTTGCATATAACCAATTAAACATAAAGTGTAAACTTTTGTTAGTTGGCTGACACTGAATATCTAACTCAGTTAATAATGAAATCCTTCAAGCCCGACCAACAATGTAATGCCCGAGTGAACTCGGCTAGAATTGAAAATCACTTTGGTATTCTTCAATGCTTGAGAGAACTTGGCATTCACTGACTGTGCTCGGTTTGGGTATAGACATGTGTGTAACATCACTATATTTAAGTAAACATCAATGACAATACACAATTGAATAATTATCATCAACAAATAGTACTGACTTCTTTTCTCCAATGTATATGAGATACATTACCTTCAAGCAACATAGTCCTGGCCACATTCAATATAGTTCTATTTCTTCTTTCTATTATCCCATTTTGTTGAGGTGTCTTAGGAGCAGAAGTCTCTATGTATATCCCATGCTTTTTATAGTAAGCATTGAACAAATCTGATGTAAACTATCCACCTCTATCTGACCTCAAACACTTTATCTTAAGACCTGATTCATTCTCAACTTTTTCTTGGAAAATCTTGAACTTATCAAATGCTTCAGATTTTTCTTTAAGAAATGCAACCCACATCATCCTAGAATAGTCATCAACAAAAAGTAGAAAGTACCTTTCACCATAGCAAGAACTAGTCCTTGTAGGACCACAAAGATTTGTATGTACCAGATCCAACTTCCCTCTTGTTGAAAAGGATTTTCTCTAAAATTTGCTCTTAGTTTTTTTCTCATCACACACTCTCTGGACATAGTGTTAGTAGGCTACACAATTCTTAACAAATCTTTGACTGCATTAGTGTTGCTAGCCCTTACAATATTATCAAAATTTATGTGATGAAACCTCCTATGCCATAACCAACTGTCATCTACCTTCACAACAAAACAAGTTACCTTTGTAGTATTCAACTCAAACACATTACCTCTTGACCTCTGATAGTACATTTTCCATCCATGAACTCCAAATGATAACCCTTGTCTACCAGTTGTCCAATGCTCAACAAGTTGTTCTTAAGTCCATCAGTAAGTAAGACATCATCAGTGTTAGTTTTACCATCAAGAGAGATTGAACCAACTCCAATGATCAACTTAGGAGTGTTATCACCAAATCTGACTTTACCATCATATCTATTCAGTTGAACAAATTTATCTTTATCAACAGTCATATGATGTGAACAACCACTATCAATGATCCATTCTAATTTTTTTTCAACATGCGAGACTAGATCTTTTTCCTCATGAATATGTTCATCATCTTTAATAGCAATAAATCCAATTTCATTCCCATCATTCACAGAATGATCATTAGACACACCTTCACTAGCATAGTAACATTCCTCATCCTTGGAGTAATTATAGTTGTAAAACTTAGGCTTATGCTTAGGAACCCCTATAGGACATATATATGTAAAATGACCAATCTTATTACAAGAAAAAAATTCCAGGGGCGATTTTCCTTCAAACTTGCCCTTACCATTCCTTTTCCTTTTTGTTATTAGAGCCAAAAGTTCATCCACTTTCCTTTCTTCTTCTTGAATATCTTCCCAGTCATCAACATATTCTCCAAGCTATTCATATCCATTGCTTCTGTTAGAGCTCGCAAGGCTTGATAAGGTCTTTTTGTCATTATGAACAATAGCCTTGAATGCAGACTCTACTTTGGGTAAAGCGTCCTGTAACTTTGTGGTCTCAAAGGTGGTTAGCTTAGAATTTGTGAATTCTCTGTTGAAATTCTTTGTCAATGATATGATCTTCTCTATCGCTTGCACTTTGGTTTTGTAGGCAAGTGTCAAAGATCTAAGAATCTTTGCGATCACTTCATCTTCAATATATGTGCCTCCTAAGTTTCGGATTCCAGTAACAACCATTGTAATCCTCTATACATATGCTCTGACATTCTCATCATCTCACATCCTCATAGTCTCCATTTTAGCCTTCCAATTTTGTAGTTTTGCTTGCTTAGTGTATTGATCTCCTTCATATAAAGCCTCTAGCCTTGTCCAGATCTTGTGAGCTGAATCAAGATCTTTAAGCTTTTTAAAATCTGCCTCAGAGAGTGCACTTATCATTGCTTCCCTTGCAACCATATTTCAAGAAAACAACTTCTTTTCTTCCTCAGTAGCATTTCGTAATTCATATTCTTTCTTGATCAGTTCATCCTTCTTTGTAATCATCCAGTAATCAATCCCCAAGCAGATTAGATGAGTTCTCCTCTTGTTCTTCCAACTTTCAAAATTTTCAGCATCAAATTTTGGACTCTCCTTCCTATAGTAAGCCATCTCAGAATCACCTCAAGCGGTTACGCTTTCTCTTAGAGGACCACAAGCTATGATACCAATTATTAGGAATAATACAACTAAGAGGGGGGTGTGAGTCAGTTGTATATCACAT
Source organism: Thuja plicata (assembly GCA_018584345.1). Lineage (NCBI taxonomy): Eukaryota > Viridiplantae > Streptophyta > Pinopsida > Cupressales > Cupressaceae > Thuja > Thuja plicata. Next base: position 16,397 of record MU228345.1, read on the forward strand.
AATTAAACTTTAAACCAATTACTTAATGCAAATATGAACACTTCAAGAACAACACCATAACACAAATATTTTGTTGTCAAGGAAACCTTGTTAAGGAAAAAATCCCGGTGGGGATGGAACCCACAAATAATGCACTAGAAATATTGTATCCATGTTAGGAGATCTAGGCTTGTTACGAGTTGATTATTACATCCAGTACAAGTCCCTATTAAAGGACAGACCCTGTTAGGAATGTTCTCAACCCTGTTAGGAGTTGAATGAAATGACAAGTTCACTATCCGAGAACACTTCTCAAAGTGAAGGTTAAATCCACCTTTTGAAGGTTAAACCCACCTTCTGGACTCACTGTCCAAAGTTAAGTATAAGAGTATACTTATAACATTGAACTGACTGATAGCAACTTGATTTACCTATACATTTCCAATAAAGTGCAATACAAATATAATTATTGCTCTACATCTAGAAGAACTCACATCCACATGCTCGCAGCATCCAATCCACGCCTTTACACATCAAGACACTTCTTTCCTTTATACAAGTTAGAATAAACAATTAGGTAAGCCTATTAAGACTTCCCCAATGCAAAAACAACTACATAGACCCTTGCTAAGATATACACAGTACTCACAATTAATTATCAAATATAAATCATCAGTTACACGCAAATATCCATAATTCACACTCGCCAATCATTAAGCATATTACATCTTTGTTCGGCCCAAAATAGGTCTTCGCTAGTCCACACGCCTCATTTGACGTCATCAAGAATTCAATGACCCAAGAATCACAAGGAATGTTCTATCATGTATCTTTTATCATTCCTTAAGCTCACATGACATAACTCATGCTTGCATCCAAGTTATCCCAGAAACTCAGAGACCATCTCTGACATAATCCTGTATCACTGTTATGTAACCAGTCTTTACCAAAACAACTATAACTCATAAAAATACCAACATAAGATCCAATGACCTTAGACATAAGGTAGAAACTCACCCCTCTACACAGATTTGTGCTCGCATACTCTCACACACCATACAACGTTCATACACACCTGTCAATCTCGCCTATACCTTTGCTAACCAGTCTTTCCGAGACTTCTACTATATCCTACTGAAACATGTGTTGACATCAATGACAAAACATGAATGTCAACATCTCAACAACAACAATTCTAACAATTCACGTAATGGGTGATCCAATCTCAAAATTTAATGCCAGAGATCGTATACCATTTCTGTGTAAGTCCACCTGGGCTGAGCAGTTGCCAAACCCATTAGGTTGCCACATGTAGCTGACATACAATCATATCACTTAACAACTTCGTAAGGCTGATTCAATACCACATGTGAAAGGACATTCCAGTTGATCATACCAGACAACTAATCCCTTCAACTGTGTGATATCCATATTTTAACATCTTAGCACAAAAAGATTGTACAACAACCCAATTTGGTATAAGCCACCTCACAAAATAATAATGAGATTTCAATTCTTATAATCTCCACTTCTTCACATAAGAATTAACATCCATATTAGTTGCACACACCTATGTCAACTATGTAGATCTACATCTTTCCACATCAACACATGCCACTACAACTTAGTTTTAGCCAAAACCACTTTGAAATCCACCTCATCCCCTTAGACTAGTTTCTTGAAACCGCTACCGCCTCTTATTTGATTAAACCGTTTGGTTGCTGGAATTGACCTGGAATTGGAAAACAGGAATTGGTTTCCCTTCTCAAATTTGAATTCTCAATTCCAATTCCATGCCTCAATTCTAATTCCAGGTTTTGAGGTGGAATTGTAGAATGCTCATTTTGGACCAAAATTAGAATTGGCCTATACCAATTCACCAATTCCCATTTTCCAATTCCATGTCGATTCCAACAACCAAACGGGTCAGACATAACTTGCATATTAATATTCACCTGGTCATATCTAACTCTTCCTCTAAACATAATTTGTCGGCAGATGAACAATTATCCATTGTCTTACTAACCAACTCATCTATTTCAAACTCGTGAGAGTCATCCTCTAGAAAGACTGCCCTGTTAGCAAGCCAATACGCCATCCGATCTGATAACCTATAGAAATGATTAACCTTATACTCCTCAAATCTTGGCAACATTTTCCATACCTCAAGTGGCATGTAGTCTATCTACCAATTATATACTTTATTCACCATTATAGTCGAGGTCACAATTTGTGAATCATCTTCATGTGTAATTTTTTCACCTTCTTCTTTTTTCACATTATTTGTTATATTCATCAAAATCTAATTTTAACAAACAAGTAAAATAGATATATTTTATTTACTTATTAAATAAAAATACAATGCATTGTTTGGATACTTTTAAAAAAAAAATTGAGATTTTGTTATCTATTTTTTAAGAGTTTATGACATTAAGACGACCTTTTATTTTAAAATCATTTAAAAATATCAAAAGACAAATCATCCTCACCATTAAATATCATTCCTAACAGATATTGAATCACACCATCCTCCCCCATCTAATACTAATTCCTACCAAGTAACTACATTTTGAGTCACAAGATCATCCCTATTAGAGGAAGTGTACTAGTAGTTGTTATTTTTTGTTGTTGTCTACATATACAATTTAAGTGTTTATAGCTATTGTTCTGGCTTTCGGGTAGTAATGACGCACATTGTGGGATTTGTTATGCATGCAAGGGTTAAAAAGTGGCAATTTCAAAATATTGCCTTATACCTACTTAAAGATGCCCCAAATATTGAGCACAAAAACCACCTCAAAAATATCCCATAGTTATGCACAAATGTCCTAATAACTGTTCCAAAATCATTCAAATACTCGCTAGTAGTGGTACAAGTAGACAACTATTAGTACATGACATATCTATTAATGATTAGTTATCATTTTTCTAGTTTCTTTAAAATTAGTAATTAGAAAATTGGATAAGTAGAACTAAACTACAATTGTAACATATACACTAATTCGTACTCTTCTCCTAAACCCACAACCCACAACGTGGCTAAGCTCCCTACAAAATGCACCATGGGGGCTGCTCCAATCGAGGCACTTGCTATGGTTCGCCTAATAAGCTATTTAAAAAGAATTGAAAGAATGGAAGGAGATAGATGGCCCCATGTTGTCTTTAATGATACTTTGTGTAAACGAAAAAAGACATGGATGTAACAAAACCTCAAGTGGATGAGGAAATGGAATATACAATTCAATATGTGCCCCACAAACAACAAAGAAATAAAGGCCTTCGTTATGGAGAAATTTAACAAGAGAAATTGGGGAAATGAGATTGGAAGGAAGAAAATATATTATATCAATGAGTTCAACCTCGCATGTGATCAACTCCAAAAAGCATACATAGGCACCAACATTTCTTGGAGAGCTAAAACTCTTATTGCCCAGCTAAGAACCAACTCTCATCAACTCTGTTGTGAGACCGGGCGTTGGAAGAGGCCAAAGGAGGCTTGGGAAGAGAGAATTTGCATGTTTTGTAACTCTGGGAAAGTGGAAACCAAACATCACTTTATTGTAGAATGTGAAGCCTACAAGAACAGCAGGGATAAATTTGCGGATACATTATCAGATAGCTCTTGGCATAACATATTCAGCGAAGAGTATATTGAGAAGTTAGGTGGGCTCATCATCAGCTTGCACAAGAAACGAACCGAGCTACTGAAGTCAGCCTAGGTTGCTTTGCTGTCTCATAGGCTATGTTTAGCCTCATGGACGTAAAACTTATATCTTATCTTATCTTATCCATTGATTTTTTTATTTTTTTTTGTGTCTTTGGTGCGTTTTGTCTCAACTTAACTGATGCCATTCTTTCCCACCATTGTTAAAAACTTAAACCTATAGACCATGCATATATATTCAAAATGGACGGAGGATAAAGCGCATAGAAAAACAAACAATTTCACCTCCTTTTAAAAGGTTCGACCGTTTTTTTTCCCTTCAGAAGACAGAAGAAACAGACGATTTCAGCTCCTTCCAGAAGGTTTCAGCGTTTTTTTGGGGTCTTTCACAAGACGAAGAAGAAACAAGAAGTTTACACAGTGACATTAAATGCAGTAATTAAAAAACAGCGCAGCTCTCCCCGATCTGTTTTTCTTGCAGAATTTGCCGATCTTTTAATTCATTTGCAGTCATGACATCTTTCTTCTTCGGCGCTTCTTCCATTTTATTTTATGCCATCAGGTGTCTTGAAACCCTAGTTTTTTTGCCTTCTTAATTTTGTTCTCTTCGAACCTTCTGTTCGTCAACGCCATCTTAAAATTCTTGTTTTCGGAGCAGATCTTGCATACACTTTCAACGGTTGATGTAAAACTCATCCAATTGTGCAATTTATCGCAGGAAGAGAAATTTCCTACCGTTTTGTGCAATTCTTTCTCTCATCGCCTTTGAAAAGAACCCTAGAATTTCGAGGAGGATAAGAGAACTCCTGTCCGCCGATCTGCAGAATGGAGGAGCAATTCATATTAAGAGTTCCTCCGTCCATAGCCGAGAGAATAAACAGAGCATTGGATGAAAATCCGTCTTCGCCGCACGACAACTTCCTCGATCTCAGCTTTTCCGACGACGGAAGAAATGGCAGCTTTGTAATCGGCAGCGAAAGATTTCCTGCCTCGCTACTGGAACTGCCGGCTATTGTGGAGTCGTACAAATCGTACGACGACAGCTCGCTGATAAAAACCGCGGACATAGGGCAGATTATCCAGGTGCGAGAGGAAGGGCAAACTGCAGTTGCAGGTCAAGAGTTCAGAGACGGCCTCGCTCCTCCCATGCGGGATACTCGCCGCCGTCGCTTCCGCCGGCGGCCGGACATAAACCCTGGTGTGGTTTCGAGAGTTGAAGAGGATCTCATGCGCATTATGGCCGGCGGCACTGCTAAGAATGTTGAGGTCGAAGTCGTGGAGGAAGAGGAAGAGGAAGAAGAGGAGGAAGAGGAGGATATTATGATGGCCGCTCTTCCCCCTCTTTCGGTTCAGAAAGAGATTGTAAATGGTGAAACTGTGGATGCAGAGATGAAGGACGCCTCAGAGAGCTTCGAAAGTGATGACGACTCGCGCTTCTAGGGTTTCATTGCCAGGTAACAGACTGGTTGTGGTTTGATATATAATTGCCAAGGAAAGATATCTTCTTTTTTTTTTCAACTTTTTCTGTTGAAGCGCGGCTGAAGAGCTTGTGAGCCTGTGTGAGCACTGTGGAAAGCCCTCTGCTTGGGGCATTTGGGTTATCATTTAGGGCTTCTGGGTCCAAAAACTGTTAAATTTTTTTCTTATATTCTTTTGCATTGCATCTGGTGATAGATCACTGGATTTTGGATTAGGAGTGTGATTTCAAATATTGATGATAAAAACTTTTCCATAATAGAATTTAGAAACTTTTATGCATTCATATGGATTGGGAAATCTGACTGCATAATAGAATTCAGAAACTTTTATGCATTCATATGGATTCTGGAAATCTGACTGTTTAATATTATAACCATCTTGATGGTAATTGAAGTTCTAATTTTCTATAATAAAATTTTAAAAAATATTAAACAATCTTTTGCTTAGATTGGAAATTTTGCCATGCTTTGTATTTGTTTCACTTGGTTACTTTTGAACTCATTTCAATTTGTTTGTTTCTAATGTATTAATTAAATATATAAAAATAATCCTCTTTTTTTTTGGAGACTGGAATAAAATTTATTTATTTATTGGGATTTAGCTTTCATGAGATGTATTGTAAAGGTTTAAGTTTGGTCTTTTTTTTTTTTAATTCTCTTTTTTATACTAAATAAAATTCTTAGTATCACTTCTATTAGTCATGAAAATTATAATTTTGATAACCTTAAGCTTTTGGATTTGATTGTGTTTTTTTTTTTTTTTTGACGCTAAAAGAAAAACACCAATTGTTTTCCTTCCAATTAATCATTAGGAGTCAATTAGAAGCCTATAATAGTTGAATTTGTAGTTTAAGGTATTTTAATTGATGATAAATTGTAATTTGTTTAGAACATTTCGTAAACAAATGATTTAAACACCTCCTAACACACATCACAAGCCTAAAACGAATCATCTAGTGATATGAACATCACATTATCATCTTAGGGCGCACGCACATGATGACTTCTCGATTTTGTTCAAAAGTGACTGATTTTGTAACTCTTACATGGTTTAACACAACAAAGTTATCATCTTTGCCATGTGTAAATAAAAAAGCACAAAAACTAGTATTTTTCCGTAGAAAAAGACAAAATACTCCAAGGTGAGAGCAAAGTGAAATTAGCAAAGATCACATGAGCAAGGAAGGATTAGATTCATATGTTGGATTGGATCTCCACTTGTGGGATCAATTTCACAATTGTTGGAATGCTTTTGCCATGAAAACAAAGATTTTCCATATTTTGGTTCACCTTTTAACTAATCTTGATGTTCTCCAATTCTACATTCTAGATTTAAGTATATGCATTTATCTTATTTTAATTCTAAACATTCAATTTCAGCATATTTACCATTCTTTACTCTATTCATTACAATATTTGATATTAATGATTATCTATTAATTTATCCTAAAAAAATATGTAAAGAAACATATTATTTCCTTATATTTTTGGTGAACATACCTTTCTTGGAACTTCTCAAGGTTTTCCCCTCAAGCTTATACACCTTAATATTCAAATATTTTTTTATTGCATTCATTTAATATCATATTTTATTAGGGTGTGGATTTACCCTTCTTTGTTCACATTATTACATATTGATTAAGGTTTGAATCCACCCTTATTTTTGTTTCATTATCATATATTGATAGGTGTTTTGACTTCCATTATGTGGTACCTATTTCATTATCATATATTGATTGGTGTTTTAACTTCCATTATGTCATACATATTTGAAACTTTTCACAATTCATTCAACACCATAAACCACATTCATCAACTTTAAACCTTATGCATGCAATAAACAAAGTAACCAAGCAATCATCCACACATGCAACAAGATAACACCAATATTTCATCATGGAAACCCTAACTAAGGATGAAAACCACTGTGGGGATTAGCACCCACAAATATTTGCACTCTTCTGAAATGCGTCATGTTAAAGGCCTGGCCTTGTTAGGAGCTTGCACTGATGCCGGATTAGGAGCATACCCTGTTAGGAGTTACCTGGTTAAGGGATTTACCTCTAGCTCTGTTAGGAGATTTACCCTATTAGGAGTAATCTTGTTAAAGGATTTAAACCCTAGTTAAAGAGTAGCCTGGTTAAAGGATTTACAAAACATACTTGTTAAAGTCTACCCGATTAAGGGATTTTCTTGCAGAAACTATTTGGAATCAACAAGTACAATGATCTGGGTGTAGCAGGCCTCCTCTGCTTGCTCAGATCCAATTAAGAACAATACTTATGCTTCTTGCAGTCAATCTTCTCTCTTCACTTTGTTGTTCCTTTTTCTTGCTGTCATAAAAATATACTCCTCAGAAGTATGACTCTATTTATCCCTGACACTGACTCAGCATAGAGTAGGACAACAGTAACAAGGTCTTGAGACCTCCTGCACTTCGAGCTCCACAGACTCAGCGGGATTACCCTTGCAAACTTAAAATAATGAAATCACAGAATTATTCTAACTTGCTAATGGTGGAATTACAGGAAATGATCACTGTAACTTTTACTAAAACAGACCAAACTGAAAGTAAAGATTGATTTTTAATGGTGATAATCATTAAA
>MU228345.1:34308-59451 GCA_018584345.1 Thuja plicata
AGACAGAAAAATGACCATCCTTGTACCAGTCGTCTTGGGATCCTTTTATAGCACAAGGATGCAACAAGCTACAGACATCTGGGAAGGATTACCGACCGCTGGCAACAACTTTGCAACAACTAATTAATAAGGTGGCAGCTAATTAACAAGGTCTGTTTTTCATGGATTAACCATATCTGATTCATCCTTTTTGCTTCCCATCTGTTCTTCTTTGACGGTAGGCCAATCAAAAGGCAACAACTTCCACCTCACCTGGCATCCATGGCAGCTCTGGCCTCAGACATGAAATTTGCCACGTTTCTTTCTACTTTGCAGAATTTTATGCTATGTTTTATGTTTCTTCTTTGGTGGTTGTTTGGCTGAAGCAGGGTAATTTGAACAGGAGACCGTTTAGATTTATGCATCGTCAGCACTGACAATAGCCAACACAGTGTACTTTATTCATTTTGAAAAGATCCTTGCTTTGCTGATTGGCGACTGCATCAAGTCTCTTTGTCGCGGGCCTGTGTCTCTAACCATGGTTCCATCTCAAGACTTGGCGACAATGTGTGTTTTTTACCTTTGGCTGACCTGAGTTACAATCTGGCGATCATGCGACACAACTGATTTCATAGTCGCGTACAGTTAACATTAACTCTTCATTGATTCTGAGACCTTGCGACTACCTGTTACCCTTAACCATCACAGTTATCTCCTTGTCGCCAAATGCTTAATTTATGTTTCAAGACTACGCGACAATGCTTAGTCGCCAAGTCGGGGGATATAAGTCCTTAATGTTCAATCTCACCCTAACAGGTCATAAGCGCCCTTTTCCACTTCTGACGACTGCACGATAGACCTTAATCACCAAGTCGGGGGACTTTTCTCTTAGGGCACTTTTCTTCTTCAGACTTCGCGACCACCGTCAGATCCTTTTATTCCTTCATCCAACGGTCGTCGTTTAATCGCCAAATTTTCATGCCTGCCCTTAAATCTTTCTCAGACACTGCGACTAAAGGGAAAAAGCACTTAGTCTCGAAGTCGCTGAATCCACTTTCTCCTTCTGGCGACAACCCGACAAATCTTTTATATCCACTTGCCTTCTGACAGATGTCACACAATCATTAGCTCACTTGCTGCATACTGAAAAACTGAGTCATCATCCTGTTCTGGCGACATCCCGACTGAGGATTCTGCAAACCACAGACGGTCAGTAGTGAAGTCTGAATCAAAATCCCTTAACCGCTGCTTCATTTCGAGACCACGCGACTGAAGGAAAACTTAACTGTCAACTTTGACTGATCTGGCGACAAAACGACAAAAGGAATCGCAGAGTTGGAAGACATTTTCTTAACCGCTGAGAATCTGCCGCGATCACCCGACTGAGCAGTGGGTCCCATCTTCATAAATCTTTATGACATGGATATCTTGCGACTACCCGACTAAAAGAAATCGCTAAGTCTCGGAAGGCAAAAAGAATATGCTGATTTTGAACAAGACTACGCGACATAAGGAAAAGCAAAGTCGGGGAGAGATATAGAATATTCGCTCAGGGTAACGCGACGAGGCGACTTGGATAAAAACACATGCCCTAAGTGAAAGGAAAAAGTAACTGCAAAATAGAATGCCAAGACTTAGGGTTTTAGAATTTCATCGGCAAAGCACTTGGTTTTGAAACAAGAAAGCCTGGAAAAAACAAAGGCCAAGAAATTCAAATTTTTACAAAGCAGTGCTAACACACTCGACCACACCTTGGCATCCACGATCTACACTTGCATAAAGCATTGATTTACATATATATACACATTACATGCCCATTAGGGTATTTAATTGCCTTACAAAACATATTACAATCTTTCCTGCTTGATTCTTGAACCCTAAAACGTGTTACCAATCTAGAACACTCACTAACAAACTCAGGTCGGCCATAAGATTCATCGCACATCGATTTGAATCAAGAATAGTCAAACTTTTGACGACTTCAACACATTTACAAAACTTGATTAAATCTGATCACCTCGAGCAATGAAATAACAATTAATTATTACAAATCTGTTATGCCACTTCACCTTGACACCTAGATAATAGAAACATCCACTGCAACTGATCGCATCATCACCACACACCGATCTAACACCAACTGCTCAAAACGGTTCAAAACATTTAGCTATTAGGTACATAATGATCTTTTGTCAATTGAAACGATGTCTTCCGGCACTCCAATCCCTTTGCAATCATAGGATCAACAATATATCTTAGTCAAGATAAACATATCATGACCACAACACTTGAATCCACACCGATTTGATAGAACAATCAAAATATTCACTGTCTATCACTGTCTGTTCTTCTGTCTGCCATGTTGCTCTTCAATCAATCATAAATTGCTCCATGTTTGTTCCCAACATATGCGATCATATAGAATGCATCTAGAGACATCCCTGAGTCTCCAACCACGATCACACACTCCAATTCCTACAACAACGTAAAATGCATCTATACTCATACTTAGCAACACATCAGGAACATTGCCAACAATTACAACACCAAATTGACATCAATGACAACACAATAGCTGATCTTCTTGACATCAAACTTCTACCAATAAACACTCAACAATCTCTGCATCAGTTATGCCAACAATTCACATGGTTAATTTGTCAATGCACTCTTCATTTGTTTGACAACTTTTGTGAGTGTTTTATTATCAATGATAATTGAGTGATCTAACTTATCTGATATTTTCTACTCATAAGCTTTCTCTGCCCTCAAAACTACTACATCTTCTAGACTCTTCATCTCTTCACCAGTTGCAGCTACCATATGGGCTAACTGATCTATAGATCTAGCCTTTTCATCATATGTAACAGTGCTCAATAACTCTGAAAACAAGTCTCTAGCAGTAACAATTACTTGGGCATCATTTTCCATCATCTTTTGCTTTCCCTTTGACTTAACAACATCAATGTTGATCATCTCTTCAGGGCTCATAGCACTAAAATCAATCTTTCCTTTAAGTGTAAAGTCCTCACCAAGTTGTATCTCAGACTTTGCTAGAGGAGTGGCCCTATCTGCACTTTGATCCTTTTGAATGACTTCTTCTTGAACTTTTTTCCTTGTGATGTTAACTTATTTATCTTCCTTTTCCTTTTCCTTCTCTTGTGATTGCACATTGGTAGTGTCTTTTCCTTGAATATCATCAGTCTTATCCTGACCGGTACATGTGCTCATTGTATCATCTTCCTTCTGGATTTCAATCTCTATCCGCGGTTCTTGAGTGTCCAATGGGTGATTCTATACATCCATGACAGGAACATCTGTTGTGCTATCAATTTCATCAAGTGTAACTTGCACATTATCAATCTTGAAACCTTCTACAGTATGTATGACCACTGAGTCGTCCTTCTTCCGAGTAGTCCTTCTCTTTTGTTGTTTCCTCAACAATATTCATAGGAATTGTTCCACTTGTGTCTTTCTTCAAACCTAAGTCTTCTCTCAAGATATGCTCAGTTTCATCTATTACCGAATGAACTTCTTCAATCATCAACCTTGTAGCTCTAGCTCTTTTCCTGAGTAGAGGTCTTAGCTCTTTAACTTTTTTATTTATCTCTTCTATAGTGGAATCATGCCTTAAACTCAACAAATAATGCTTGACCAACTCTCTATCTCTAAAAAGTGCATGTTTCCACCTAGCATCAATTAAATCATACAAAGTTGTAGGGATTTGACCTTGCATTTCTATAGATGCTTTGCTTAATCTATTCATACTGAAAACAACATTATCTTTCATCAATATTTTGGCTTGTTCATTCACCTTATCATAAAAATTTCTAACTCCAACCAACACACTGTGACTCTTCACTTTAAACACTATTTCTCAACAGATATAAATTTTCCAAAACCAATTTTATCAGATTTATTTTTAACAGACTTAGTGGTAGGGGAACCTACTACCTTTGATTTATTTCCTTCTGCCTTAAGCTCCTTCTGCTCACTTTCTGATTCAGTATCCTTGCTTTCTCCATCTGCTCCTTTCTTCTTTCTTTGAGCTTGTTTATTCTTTCTCTTCCTTGTCACCTTAGCAGTGTTAGGAGTCTCCTTTAATGTAGCTGCCTTTGGATTTTCACTTACTGTAGGTTTCTTCTTTGTAATGACTGGAGGAGAAGGTTTCTCCTTCTTTATTTGAGTGGAGCTTCTGGTCTATCTACTGATTGTGGCACTACTGGTTGCACCCACTTATTCAACTTCAACTTCTGTTGATTTAGATGCACCAACTTGTTCTGTAGCATGCTTTTCTCTAATCTTCTCCAACTATTCTTTAGTGAATCCTTTCTTCATCATGAATGTGTCAATGTCTTTTCTTACTCTCTTTTCAATTACAGGTTTCATTAACTCACAATGAACTTTGAGATATTTTTCTTCATAAGCTTCAAATCTTGGTGTCTCAAGGTCTACTGGTTGAGCCAACAGGTTGTCTGGATACATAGATAGTATATCTCCTTCCACTTTGTATCCCATGGGAATTACCCATGAAGTTATGGGTTCAACTTCTTCCATCATACATGTATCATTGTCAACCATATGACATATGGTGTCCTTGTACTTCTCTACAAAAGTAGATGGAATTTTCTCTCTCATGCATTTTCTTCTATAAATATTTCAAATAACCCCAAACTGTGCTTGTGAATCCATTACCCAACAACTTAATGCAGTTTTTAATATGAATGAATACTGGGGCATCATTGATCCAAGTGATATTCCCTATTCCAAGAAACATGTTTTTAAAATAGAAGAAGAAACCCCTGATTACCTGGTCATATTTAAATTTATGTTGTTTATATTTCTTTATCTTCTCCAGGTTCACCATCAATTTTTCTCTCATGACTTCTGGTAAGTTATAGTCTTCATTATCCTTCATTATCATATATATTGTATGAATAGCACCGCCAGGTATGCTATTCAACCTACTAGAGTGATAAACTTTGTAATTGATAACCATAGCAATATACTTCACCTCTTTATCAGTTATATCATTAACAATCCTTGCACATCCATCCCATTTTGACTTTGTCAGTATAATTACTTCATCCTTTGGAATGGTGCAAAGAACATGTACACTACCGATCTAGCATAGGCCAACAACAACATGAATGGCCTCCTTTGTGGTTTTATGCGGTATGTCTAGCCACATAAACTGGTCATCTTCTCAAGACAAACCTAACCTGGTCTTCCTCAAACTCTTCGGGATAGCTATCTGCATAATGAAAACCTTTTTCTACTATCTGTTTGTGCTCTTCCTTTATCACCATGTTATCATCACACATTCCATTATACTGAGCATGAATTGCATTTGACCCTAAATCTTCCAGTTTGCAATGAATGAAATCTCTTACATCTTCTACATGTAAAACTTCGTAGGGCACACTAGATAATGCACCCGCTGGATTGTTTTCCATAGACTTAAAAGGATGTAGCTTAAATATCGATCATAGACTCTCTGTTATATCTATTAAATTTTGTGTAGCCATCTCAAATTTGCAACAATGTAAACAGTTATTTGATAAATACCTTGAACAGTTCGAAAACTAGGGCTTCTTCTGATGAACACGACAACTCTCGATAAATTTGCACTTGTAGATCAGCACACACAATATTTTCTTGCCTCTTGAATCATAGCAAAAACTTCAAACAATGCACCTTTAGTTTCACAACATATTAGACAATGCGCAAGGTGGAAATGAAAACCAAAAATACATTTTTATCTACCTTCGCACACAAGCAATAAATGCACTTTACCGATTCAATTGACTCTTTCACCGATTGATTCAAAAACTCAACATCGATGATCAAAAAATCATACAATCATTAAAAATTTCATAATACATTCCATAAATCCTTAATGCATCTTAACATGTTGATAGATCTTACCACACACCTTCAGGGGGTCTGAAAGATGGATTCAACAATACTTACTCCCCCTAAGCCATATGATAGCTTAGTTTGATGATGAATACTCCACACTTGATGGAGATGTGGATTGCTCTGATGATTGAGTCTCTTCTTTTTTCTTCCAAACCTTGTTCATCTCATTCCTGACTTCTTCTACATTCACAATCTTCTTTCCTTTCTGATTGCTTGACTAATTTACCGATTGGTTCCTTGATGTTCAATTCCTTGCTAAATATCCAATCTTATGGAAAATAAAACATGCCATCCCTGTTGATCTCCATGGTCCTGCAACACCTCTTCTAGTCCTAATTATGCAATTCACGTCCATGTGTCCATAGTTACCACAAACTAAGGATGTGCCATCAAATTGCCTTTCCCTTTGGTAAGGGATTTCCTGGTTCACAGGTGGCCTTTGATTAATAACTCTTGACCCACACTCATCAGATTTGTGACCATATTTGTTGCATTTGTAACAGTAAACATCAAAGCTACTAGATCTACTACTGGATCTAGATCTACAATCATAAGCAGTATGACCATACTTATTGCAATTATAGCAATATCCATCAAAAGTTCTAGATCTATTATCATACCTACTTCTACATACATTTGCAGTATGTGCTACCTTATGACATTTGAAACATATAGGTTTGTAGGCTTTCTTACCATAAATTCTTTGAGTTACCTTCGGTGGAGACTTTCCTTCTTTCTTAGTTTCCTTTTTTCCAGAGGATTCTCCATCTTCAAAAGTAGTCTTACCAGTGTGACCAAGTCCTATGATCTCTTTACTTCTTCTTTGATTCCTCAACTATTCATCAATTTTTTCAGTACTCTCATTGAATTTCTTTAGTGGATCATTAGCATATTTTTCTCTCATGTTAGTTTCTCATTCTCATTTCTCAAATCTTCATTCAGTCTTAGGGCTTCATCTTTGGATTTTAGGGCATCTTCTACAACTTTCCTTGCATCTTCTGCAGATCTTCTTGCTTCCAATTATTCACTCATTCTGATTGATTGGGCTTCTATTTCTCTTCAGATATTTTTCTTATCCCTTTTCAGCTTATCAATCTCCATAGTCATGGCTTCTAGAGCTGCTTCAGATTCATCAAATACACTTTGTTCAGAAAACTGCTCAATGTAATTTTGAATCTCACATGGTTGTTCAACCATTTCTTGTCTCTTAGTTCTTTAAGTTGCCTCTTCAACAAAACCTCCATATCTTCCTTAAGGATCCTACCCAAGCTATTAGGCTTCCTTAAGGGAACTTGGCTCTGGTGCCAATTGTTAGTGTTCAAAGGCACTGAGAGGGGGGTTGAACCATTGCACCCACAAATCTAAAACAAAACTTAAATATCTTTCACAAGATCCAACATGAAAAAGCAAATAGCACATAGAAACTTACCACATAAACCATTCACATCAAATAGACACAACACACAAGATTTTCCCGTGAAAACCTTTGTTAGAGGGAGAAAACCCTTGTTAGGGGTATACCTGGTTAAGAGTATTCTATCTCGGTTATAAGCTAAAAATTCTTGTTAAAGACTACCTTGTTAAGAGATTTAAAACTCCTAAGAGTTACCTGGTTAGAGGATTTTACACTTTAGATCATGTTAAAGATCCTGCCCACCATGTTTGGAGCAACCTTGTTAAAGTATTTTAGCTCGCAAACCTGTTAGGGCTTGCCTAGAGATAGGGAGAAAACCCTTATTAGGGGTATACCTGGTTAAGAGTATTCTATCTCGGTTATAAGCTAAAAATTCTTGTTAAAGACTGCTTTGTTAAGAGATTTAAAACTCCTAAGAGTTACCTGGTTAGAGGATTTTACACTTCAGATCATGTTAAAGATCCTGCCCACCCTGTTTGGAGCGACCTTGTTAAAGTATTTTAGCTCGCAAACCTGTTAGGGCTTGCCTAGAGATAGATTCAAGAATGTCTGATCTGAATATGACATTTTTTCTACTTTGATCATTGCACTGCCTTAAACATCAACCAACTCCAAACAAACATCAACTCCAATCATAACGTCTAAAATTGTAACCCTCAATCAAAATGTCATCCTTCTTTTATAAAAATTTATACAAGTCGGACTTCAACCTAAAAAATTTTACTCACCAAACTAAAATTCAAATTCGATCCTATGAAAACATATTGGTCAACCCAATAAAGTCAATATAACATAAATCAGGTAAAAAATAATCATTAACTATCGATAAACTGATCAAATCAAACTTGTTCTAACTATCCTCTATTCTTCCTGCCAGTGTCACTTGAATTCAGTGACTCGATCAATTCTTCAAACTAATTGTTGTGATCGTAGACATCGGTAGAGATACCTTTTTATATGATCACTACATGATCGCACACCTTAAATCTCTCTCCAAATTTAGATTCAATCTTCTGAGTGTCGCTCACTGTTCTTTACCCGATTGAGTGTAAAGTTAGTCAATTTTTTAATTGGATCACCATCACCATCGATACATCTGATCTCCCATCTCCAAGACATCATGTTTCCAAAAATGACAACACCTCAATATAATACTATGATAAAAACACATATCATCTTCACCAAATGCCAACAACCTATAGCTAAATAAAATATATGCAATGATTAACTTTTGTCACACAAATGGAATAGGCATGGATAATAACTTATTTCAATTGTCTATGTAAAGTGCAAAGTAGAGAGGTAAGAGTTGAAAATTTTTCTTGTATGGAAAGATATGGAATTTATACAATACTTGATTGCATACAGTGCAACTCCTCTCTATTATAGAAAATGTTATATTGAGTGTCGTAATGTCATACTCAATTATGAGCATGTGATGTGATCAAGATCAATCTAGGAATGATGATGTCTATATGTAGCATAATTCACCACCTAAAAAATTGCCACAAAATATTATTGATAATATGCACCCCCTCCTAATGATTTATTACACAGTATGCAAGGAATTAGAGAGGACAAAATGAAACATGAAAAATTATATATAATTAAATACATACAAAAACATGTAACAAATGTCATATATAACATCATGTGACAAGAAAATAAAGAATATTAAAAATATAATTGTATAGGTACACAAAACATGCAATGTTGTATCATAAGATAAGCATACAATGAATATCAAATAATAGACATTGAAAAAGATAAAGGATTGTATGCATGTAAGCACATATGTTGGCAATTATAATCAAGGATAATTTTGTCTTGGTATAAGAAAATCATAATGGTACAAATCACCTTATATAAAAATCATGGAAGTGTAATAAACATGTATTCAAACCAAAATATATTTATGTAGGCACAAACAAGTAGGATATGATCCTATAAGTTCATGGAAAGCTAATTAACCCCAATATAGGCAATAAGATAAGAGAGTTCTAAAAGCATGGTAAAAAAAGTAAGTACTATAATGATAATGTATCAAAATATACAAGCATAAGATAAAGATACTAGGTTAAGGTTCATGAGCTTAGTATCATAAGGATACAAGCATAGGCATGACAAAATAATATGCATAAAGTGACAAACATGAGTTTATAAGTAGGTAGGCATGATAAGCATATAATAAGTAGAAATGGATCCTAGTGTTAATAGACATAGGAAGGATATTGGTCATGGAATATATAATTAATCACAAGTGCATAACATAAGGACCATTTCACGATAGTATATAAAAATAAGTGAGTGAACACCCTAAGTGGGAACATGAAACATGAACAATGATTAAAGATAAACCAAACATGTAAAGAAGTGGACATGATAATTGTACAATAGAAAAAGGAAGGGGAGCAAGGTATGTGAGGACCTTTCCCACCTTTTCCTAATGTACAACCAGAAGGAAGATGACCCAATTGGCTCAAGTAAGACTTAAGCGCTAAGTGAGTGCAATGATCCTTCGTGATAATGATTGTGATGAGATGGATTCAAGTAAAATGATCTAATGATGAAAGATAAAAGACTAAAATGAGTGAAATTAAGAAATTTTGGAAAAGACAAACTGACAAAAAACAAACGGACGGTTGTCGTGACCTAAAATAGAAATCTGGAAACAATACTGACCTGTGATCTGAATTTGGGCTGGATTTGCCAGGTACAAAATGCCTTGGGCATTTTGTTCCTGGGAACAATAAACCTGAGGCATTTTGTTCCCAAGGATTTTGCCTGAAACTTTGACAGTCAATCCCACAAATTCTGAGCTTTCCAAATTTTGTCCTGACAATTGTGCCACTTATACCTGCACACAAAAAATAGAGAAAAGGTTGTGGAAAAGGGTTTGCCTTGGTAAAACCCCTAAATAAGAATCAAATTTGAAAATGAAATAAGATTGCATAAAGGCGATTAAATGTGAACGTAAATATTAGATCTACCTTGCCAATACCTTCATAAATGAATATTGAGATCACACATATTCATGAAGATGTTTGTATTTTGGTTTGTTGACCTTGGAATGTAGAAAGAAATCAAGGGTGCCTTCACAAATGCATGGATATATTAATGTCACTCCTAGATCTTCAATATTATTATGCTTTATTGAACACTTTCTATGGAGGAAGAATGAATGTGGATGGAAAAAGGATGTGGATGGAAAAAGGATCTTCTTGCTTGCTTGAGAACTCCTCTACTTGGTCATGGGAGATTGCTACAATGGAGAAGATTACCTTCAAAATACCTTGGATGCTTGGAGACATGCTAGATCTTGGACTTGAATGCTTTAGTTCTCTTGAAAGATTGTCTATAGCTTGCAAATCATGAACTCCTTATGCAAAAATGAGGAAAGATAGGGTGTTTATATACCTTTTAGACATTTTGGGATTCAAAACTAAGCTAGGTCGACCACAAGATCTAATTTCCCATCGAAACACCACAATGGGCCTTTAGTTCAAATTTGGGCCTAATCTTCGAGGAATAAAACACCCTGGGCATTTTGTTCCTAAGAAAATAAAGCCCTGGGCATTATGTACCTAGGAAAAAGCACCATAATTTAAATGGGGATCCAGGAAGATAGGATAGATGTCGGATCATGGAGAGATAGGTAGTCGGATCAAACATAATGAACGTGAAATCTTGAAAAATGGATCCTAATTGAGCATCCAATTATAGGTGATAACTTTTTAGGATGGTACATTTAGCCCCCACTTTAGCGGGAGTATGAGACAACCTCATGCTCGCGGTAAAATATATCAATTCATTGGAAAAAAGTTATCAAGGTAAAGGAAATAAGGAAACACCAATCCCCCAAGTGACTTAGTTCCTCATCAAATCCAAAACCAAGATTAAAAAAAAAGGCAATTCTCAAAGAGAGAGAGAGAGATGACCAACTAGCCTAGTAAGGTATTGCCTTACTATGGATCATGCAAAGGGAAAATATTGCTGCAAAAGATGAAATTGATAGTCTATAAATCTGTGGGATACAAATCAACCCATCAAAAGGGATCAGTCCTTAAGGAGAGCTTGTCTCCATTAAGGGATCTAGAAAAACAGCCAGTCTAAGGACCAAATGAAAATAGTTAGTCAAAGGACCAACTAAAAGAATGAATAATCAGTCTTAGGATCCACTTAATAATGCACAGGGCGTGGTAATGTAAAGATGAACACAAGGAAATCATTTTCTTCTTAGCCATCTACATAAGATATTGCATTGTGCATGTGTACAACATGTGAAATATGGAACATAGTGTATGCCCCCGCGTTAAAGAGATTGCAAATGCCTTAACGGGAGAAATGTATTCAACATAGAATATATGCACCCACAAGAGACATTTCCACTATGAGATGCCCCCAAGTAAGGACAATAGAAGGGAAATGAACACATGGAAAAATAGAGCACAAAAGGGATCTACTAACTCTGGGGTCAGTATGATCATATGATAACTAATGTTTATATCAAAATGAATTGTCATCATCGCCCAAAGGTAGCAAAAATAAAGCACAATAGAAGAAGGTCACATAAGAGATACAAAGAAGTCATTTTGGGCCAACATAACGGAGACCAAAAAGAATGGTAGCTACTATTTTGCATCATCCCCAATTAGACAACACAAAGTCACATTTAAAAACAATGGCACATGCATATGACATATAGGAGAACTGAGGTACAAATAAAGGAATGTCACAATAGGTCGATTCCTTTATCACCATGCCTCATTGGAGCAACATGGGTTGTCTAAATAAATCTAAATAAAACATATTAAAAGAAACACATCGTAGGGGAAGCACATTACAAAATACAAAAACAAAGGAATCCACTGTACAAGAGGATTTAATCAAGCATATCACCTTCCCCCCCCCATCTCGATATGTAGTGTTTAGGGAAGGTGGGAAATACGCAAGAGGAGTGACATAAAGCACTCAATATGGAACAATATCTAATTCCAAACAAGGACCATGATCTAAGGATGTGTAGTTTTATTTGTTACTAGGATCAACAGATAATTGTTTTGCAAATCTATCTAGTAAATCATGATTAATATCAATAAGCTCATACATATCAACAAAATCACTAGCATGAACATCATTTGTATAATCATCAAGAGTATCTTCTTCATCCAAATTAATCAAGATAGGATCTCTAATCTGAATAGAATCATCATGTTTGTTTGAATCCATCTTTTAAATATTAAACTCCTCCCTTGGGTTATGCATACACTGATATAAGGGAATCAAGACATCAATAGGTGTCTTAGGGGAGGAAAGGTTTTGGGAAGCATATTCGTGGACTCTAGCATAACATTTATGGTGATGGTCAAAATAAAAATGATTACTTTTGGTTTTGTTTGAGATTTGAGGTTGTTTACGATCAATCAACATCGGGTCATTTTCTTCTTTGGGAGGAAGAATGAAACACACCACACTAGGATAAGAGATAGAACCAACATAATGTTTATAGGATATAGGAGGTGGACTGAAGCATAAATAGGAGGTTGGAAGGTGTAGGAATAAGTGTAGGTCCAAGGCAAGGAGATGGAACTATAGGAGAGGAATTTCTAAGTTCACAAATCTTTTTAATTTTGAATTTTTGATAAAGTAAGAAATAGTTATCTTTGCGAGGTTGGACATGTTGAGACATGGAAGTCCAAAATAATTCAAGGTAAAATTTATCTCAAGTAGCTAAAGGATGATAGAGAGTATGGTTAATATTTATTATTTCTCTACCATGTGAAAATTTCAAATACTTAAGGATATGAGAGACTATAGATTTCATAGACATGAGCCAAGGAAGACCAAGTCTAGCTTGAAACTGATCAGAAGTTGGGATGACAACAAAGGTGAAATCTATAGTTTTCTTACCAACTTCTATGGGAAGATTAATGGAACCATGGGTAGGATAAGTTAAACCATTGAATGTTTTAATCATCACATTAGATTTATCATAGAATTATTGTTGGAGCTATCTACTGTAAAGATATTCTTCACTTATAATATTCACGATACAAGTAGGGTCTATAAGGACTCTGTTGGTTCCCAAATCAACAGATTGGGAAGTTCTAAGAGTATGTCAAGATCTATGCTCAAAACTTCCAATTGACTTGGCCAACGATTAGGAGTAACCAAATTATGGTTAAACTTCCCCTACACTTCAAGATTTGCAAGACCTAGGCGGGTACACCTATTCACCAAATAAATCTTCAAGTTGATGTTTTTTATAGTAGATTCTATCTCCTATCTGCATTCTCCCTATAGTCTCTATCTCAGAATGACATGTATTCCTAAAATAGATTACTTTTTTTATTGACTACTTGATTCCTTCTAACTTTTTTATTATCTTGCTTTATTTTATCTTCTCTATATTGATACTTCTACTTTAATTCTACAACTATATGATTATTTTTTTATCTTCTATCTATGCTTCTAATCATCCTACTATAATTTGGTTGTATTAAATAAGGTTTTGTATGATAGACCAGTGCCTTCTCCTCACTTGGGCAATAGAGTCACCTTCCTTCTAGGTCTTCATGTATAACTCTATGAGACAAATTTTGAAATTCACCGCTTGGATGAATCTATCAACTATCTAACCCTCAATACTATATAATTATGTATCTTCTGCCACAATTAGTCCAATTGAATTTAAATTCTACTAGAAAATACCAATTAGACAAGAAACATATGGAAAACAACTTCTCACATGAATCTTGATATTCAAAATATCATGACAATAAATAATTTCTTCATAAGAGGATTTAAGATAGCATTCATTTACTTTAAATAAAAATCACAAAGAATTGATCTAGAGAAAAAAATTTCATGACATAATTGAAAAGTAAAGTATTGATTTTATTTATTATAAATTGATAAAAAGTGTCTTATTTCTTATGATGATTACAATAATGATGAAATAACATTATAATAGAAGTACATAATATAGAAAAGTATATAGAGGTCATGCCTCTTCATTCAAGTATTTTGAGAATGTAACTAACTATCTTAGTATAAATAAACTATAAAATAAATGGAATTAGTCTTCATCCATCCATGAGTAAACCTGGGACAAATTCTCTTTATACTTCTTATCTTTGCTAGTATCTGCATCTTGGATGGTGTTCCTTGCCTCCACTAGTAGAATTTAGGCAAATAAATGACCAGGTGACTAAAACTTTTAGTCACGTGACTAGAACTGATCATGTTCTACCATTTGTTTGCAATTCACAAATATAAATGACTAAATAAATGACTAATTTGGTCATCAGAAAAAATCACAACTAAAATGACTAAATAAATGACCAATTTGGTCATCGGGTAAAATGACTAAATAAATGACCAAATAAATGACTAAATAATTAGTCACCCTTATAATAAAAATGACTAAATGAATGATTAATACTCCTTTACAAATTAACATTTGATAATGTCATATACTTATATTCTTAGGAGTTGCATTTCACCAATAATGTGTGCTCGCCAATAGGCTTATTGTGCAAACATTATTCTGGCCACTATTTGCCAATATCTTTAAATGGTAACTATTCTCGTTAGATTAAGGTTGCATTTTAAAATTCATCTAAGTGACTAAATAAATGACTAATTTGGTTATCGGGTAAAATTACAACTAAATAATTAGTCATACAAATAAAAATGACTATTAATTACTCCTCTATTCATTTTTCTTTTGAATTTGATCATAATCCATAGAGCTTAATTAAGTCGGCCCCCTCATGGCACCCCTACCTTATAAGCGAGCCATTCAGCCGTCTCATTAGCTTAGTGCTCTAAAAATACCTATTGCGCAGAAGACATTGCGACCTCTTGATATAGTCTTAAGGCATTCACATATTTTATGAAAAAAATTAACATTTGCATTTTTACTTTTATAACTTATCGGTGGATTTTTTCTCCTTTGATTAATGCATCGCCATCTTTTTCATATAATGGAAATGCTAAGGGAAAAAAATGTGGAAGGAAATAGTGAGCAGTAACAAATGAGCATTATTATGACAGGCTCAGTCCAAGTATGAGATCAAATCCCTTAAAAAAGGGGTGGAACTAGAAGAAAGACATTAAAGTTAATTGTTCAAAAAGCATCCTAGGCTGAGTTCAAACCTAAAAGGGCTCCGTAAATAATATAAAATATTGAAAAAATCGTAAGAAACTCTCTCATTTCTCCTTCATGATATTTGCAATCATATTTGATCCCTAATTAGTCCTAATTGACTCATAATTACAGCGCTAAATTATTTACATTATCAATAATTTAATATTAACTAAAGTGTTTTATAAAAGCCTCACTTTTAGCTAATATTTTACATTAATCAAATCAATGAAAACAAAAAAAAACAAGGTCGAAAACCCATAGTTACAACTCTTAATTGACTGATCAATGAAGATTAATAAAATTATTTTGCATCAAATAATATTTATTAAGTGAATGATAAAATACCAAATCACATAATAAATATATTTCATATTTTAAAATTAACACGCAAAAATTATAATAAAAATAAACCTTTAATTTTTGGCGGCAACAAGGTAGGCATACAATGTCATTCATTCTTCTAATTTAAATGAAAAAAAAAATCCTGCTCCGTGCCGCCATGCTAACTTGGGTTTTCCAGCTGTTATATGGTTTTTTATGGTTTCTTTTGTGCAGATGGTGACTTCTAGCTGAGGTAGATCTGGTAAGATCATGTTCTCTCATGTCAGGAAATAATGAAAAATTCTTATATGTCTTTTAGTGCTCCGAGTTTGAGCACTTTGAGTCTAAACCGAAAATGTATGTTATTGGAAGCCTTTTGTGATTGTGTCATTGTTTTTATTTGTAATTATTTGTTTTGTTCTTCAAATTATGTGTTCTGTTTCTAAGATTGAGATGGTCATTTTCCTTGTTTGAATACATCTGGATCTTGACTTGAATCCATTCTTCTTGTTTGTGTTTTTTCTTGCCTCTTTTTGGGCTTGAAGTTCACTATTTCTATCTCATTATATCATTGTCTTTTTATAGAAAGAATATCTTTGTCATATTACAGTCCCTCACTACCCCTTTTTGTATCTAGCAATGTGTCACTATTTCACACTATTTCCTACTACACCCCTAATCACTTCTTTGAGAAGCATCTTTGTTGTGCCCTGCATATGATCATTGCACCATCTTGATACATTGGAACATTGTTTTGACCTTCCATGTGACATTGTTGACACATTTTTAAATTTCTTTCATTAAATTAAAATAATGAGGTATTATTTTTTTTTTATTAGTAATATATTATACAAATTCCAAAAAAATATTACAAAAGAAGGTCGCTATCTAGGCCAAAGTGCAACATTACATTGTTCGAGCCCAACATGTGTATGTAACTAAGACTAAATTCGAACAGTCATGACATAGTATAGTGTAGAAAGACCCAAAAAGTAGAGAAACAACCAGAGACACTAGAGTATATTCCCTATGAATGAAAATGACCTAGAGTATGAAGGACTGGTTATTTAAACCATTGTGCAGCCTCCTTAGAAAAGTTGAGGAATTCACCCTCCAAAGCCAAAGGATGAGCACAGGCTTCATCAGTGATACCAGAGCTGACAAGTGGAAGTGGACTGCCTTATTAGATAGGTTTGGCAGTTGAGAGACCTTGGTCATGTGGAGCAACGTGGATACATTTGGTCTGTGTTTTCCACCTAGGCATCGGCCTACCATCCTCTTAATTGGGAGTCGAGGACTTGACTAGGGTTACCTTTCGGCCCTTAAACAACTTCTTTCCCGCCTCTTCTTTAGCTGCAGACTGCTTGTGAACGAAGGAAAGTAGAGAATTCCACCCTTTGCAGGCCTCTAGGAGATTCTTTTCTAGTGGCATTGCTGAGAACCAAATGATGAGTCGTTGAAGCTCCTGACTGCCACCCTTGATCAAGAACCATGGACCAGCGTACATGTGGATGCCCACTCTGATCTCAGTTCGATTGATTATCTCATTAAGACCTCCAACCCACTTAGGAACTAAACAGGCACGAGAAACCTCCAAAACCTTTGCACGCGATGAGCCTACCATCAACAAAATTTCCAAGAACGAGGAAATGTCAAGATAAGACCGCGGACGTAGCGCTTCATTACGAAACCATATTCCAAACATCTGGACTATAGCGTCCCAGAAGTCTAATGCGTCATGTTTGAACATGTTACGCATGTGATTCACCGAGATAGGGCCACAAAAACTAGGCATTTGACCAGGCGTATTCAGACAAAAATTAGCCTCCATGACTAGCGACAAAATTACAGAATGCAAATTGAACAAGGTTGTGGAAATATTTTCCCAAAAAGGCCCTTTTTAAAAGGCTGAGTGTGGCTTGTTTTGACAGCTCCCATAGATTCATAATCAATGCTGAGAGAAAAGGATGAAGCTTGAGACACTTCACCCGAGTGACACTGATTGAGCTATACTGCAAAGCCCCTAGCCCCATAAATCAAATCTTTCCACTTAGAACCCATGTGATACTTGCGTCATACATTAAGAAGTGACTGTCGTCAAGCTAGCCAAAGGATGTTTTTAATTATTTTACAATTAATGCAAGTAATTAACATGTAATTAGAGATCTACATGTCACCTAAACTATCAACTGCTGACAAGAAATGAAAATCTTCAAATAATGCAAACTTATCAGCAAGAGATCCGTTAGCCCCTATATTTGACAGTTGATTTGCAATAGAATTGGCCTTTTGAAGAATGTGAGTGATTCAAAAATCCTCAAACTCACTCAATAGGACTTGGATCCTTCGGATATGTTTATTGAGATGCCAAGTGTCAAGCTGGCCACACACTATACCATTCACTATGAGTAATGAATCACCTTCTAAGTGAATTTTGTGAACATCCAAATATTTGGCTATTAAAACATCGCCAATTGCGGAAAGGCATTCTGTGGTGTTATTGGAGCCATCAACCAGCCTTTGCGATCCAAGGCCAATGATACCACCATCTTCGTTGCGAGCCACAAAATCGAACCCTGAGACCCTCAGGTTACCTCGAGAGGTGCCGTCAAAATTTACTTTGATCCAACTGGAATCCGGGGGTTGCCAAATACTTCTAGGATCAGGGACCAAAGATTTAACCCTTTTAGGCCCATTAACGGGCCAATAATAAGGTATTATTACATACTACATAGCCATTGCATTTTAGTAATTCTAATCTCATTATAAGAACTTACCTACTCAAGTATAATGGCATCATTCCTAATCCAAGAAGTAGCACATAAAATCTAGCTAAACTTAATCCAAATTAATAAAAAATAATTTAATTATTACTTTTTAGGATTCCACTAAATGGTTTAATTCATAGCATATACATCAGGCTTCAAATATGGACCCTTAATGAGAAGCTAATGATCTCTTTTTATATAATTTAGAAGTCTACATATTTCCCAACCAAGCGCTCATTACAAAATATTTAAAATTCTAATTATCTTAGTACAAATAGAAGCTTATATCAATAAATTACCCTTCACTTTGATATACTATCATAATCCTTATCTTTTTTTTCCATCTAAGGTTTTCAGATAGTCTATACACACACTAGCATGGATGTGTATGCCTCACACTTGAACAAACTCAGCTAACTGGCTGGTTCATTTTTAGGATCAAAAAGGAAAAAATCACAAGTCAAAAAATAACTCACATGTTTATCTCTTAAAGTTAAAATACATGTTAGTTCTGAGTGACATCATATTTGCAGAAATAGCAATCACATCAAGTGAAATTTGACTTCCATAGCTTGACAAGAGTATGTTGTGAAATAATCTAGATTTCTTTATATGCCAAAAAGATAAAGAAGACTAACAAAATCCTCATTAAAGTAATTAAAGAGCCAAACTGCATGGATATGCATGGTTTGTTAATGGGTGCATGGGAGACAAACAAGAGAATGTGGTGTGACTAAGAGGCAATAGAAAATAGATGGATAATTCTTTTAAGCCTCTGCATTTTTCATGAAAATCCAATCATGGATTCTTATATCCATAAGCTACTTAATTTTCCATCCCGATCATTCTATAAGTCACCATTACAATTTTTAGTTTCGAATTATTTTGCGCACAGATCTATAACTAAAATAATAGGCCACCAATATAACTCTGCAAACCTCTAAAATTAATAATCACTCGTCTTTTGAATACATGTTATCTACATCATATCTTTAGATTGTCCACTGCTCAAAGGTGTGTTATCCAACAAATATTATTTTCAATCCACTACTCTGCAATTCGTGGTACAAAAATTGAAGGCTATTGCATTAATTTCACTCTTCCTGGCCTCTCAAAGCAATAAATAGAAACATCTAGGTACAATCCCAAAGTTCTTTTTCTTGTAAATTTTTTTTTACTATATGAAGTCTTTTGTTGCTAATTATTTATGCTCCATGAGAAGTTATTGTATTTATCTCCTCATTTTTTTTCTGTAGTTTATCATGGATAACATAGATGATTATCTTTTATTGGTTGTGGATGCAACTATTGCTTCAGGGATCATGCCATAAATTTAGGCCTCTTAGAAATGGTTTAATCAGGTAGTTGACATTTTATTAGAATTAGCTTTAGATGTGTTTTGATCAATCTAATCTATTTGTTTTAGTAATTTTTACAGAGCTAAGTCTAGATTTGATCAGTTTGGTTTACTATCTTCAATAATTTTTATAGAACCGATTCTAGATTCAATTTTTAATAAAATTTTATTTGCCCAAATTATTATGTGCATTTTTTTTGGAACCTATCCGAATATTTGGATACTTTTGGTGATTGAATTCTTGTTTCTATTGTTTAAAGGTGTTTCCCATCTCCACTTTGCAATTATTTTTAGAGAAGGAATTTGAAACTCTTATATTTTGTGAGCGTGACTTATAGGAGGTATGTATAAAGTGGTTTAATTGATGTTCCAAGTATCTTACATTCTCTATTAATGTTTGGTCTTGATTTGTAAGATATTTTAGAAGGATGAAATGCTAGGGATCACATAAAATTTGATCAAAGTTAAACTTCTTAATGTTCATTGAATGTGAGTATTTTGTATAATGTTTGTCATTTTTAAAAAAAAAATTCAAGCAAGTCCACAAGAAATTTCTAGATTCAACAAGGTTAAATGATCAAGATATACTACTTAATAATTGTATTGATTGTATTTTAACATGCAAATCCTTCAATAACAGATTAATTTATAATGTAGGATTATTAGAAAGTTTCCTTATTTTGTTGGATATATGTGATGACATTAAGTTTTACCATTAGTATACTTAAAGGGACAAACATGATAAAGGTCATCGATATAGGCATACCCGACGGACATCAAGCATACCCGACGAGACAAAATGTCTATCGTAAAAATGCAAAGTAGAGACTTGCCTGACGAACAGTTACAAGAGGAACACCGACGACAAGCATAACCGACGATACAGTTTCGAGAACATCGTCGACGGAGAAAAAAAGACATACTCGACGAACAGTTCTGTTAGAGTAATCATATTATAGCTAATAATTAATTTATTTAATTATTAGTCTATTATACTCTATGCTTAAGTTAAACTTAGGCAGCTTATTATTCTTTAGGTTTTTCCCCTTTAGGGTTTCGGTATCCTTTCATAAGGATTCACCGCTTTACATTTCATTAAGGAGATTGTATTGTATTCATTTTTGTTGATAATAGAAATTCATTCTTTCAACATGGATATCATGTCTCTGGCTTTTTGGCTGCCTTAGCTTCTTCTGTCTTATGTATCTTGCTTCTTCCATGTAACAGGTTTGCATGCAGGTGTTTTTGGGAGAGTAAGGTTTTTCGTATTCTAACATGGTATCAGAGCCATCCTACAACTGGTTTTTCATGTTTTGTTGAAGTGTTTCAGAAGCTGGGGGTTTTCCTAGCTTTTCAGAAGTTTTTTGTGTGGATTTAGGGGGGACCTTTGTTTCTAGTCACTTTGGGCTCAAACAGACATTACCGTTGCGCTCAGAGTGCCCAAAAACCCTAGAATCCATATAAAAATTGTCCATTTTAGACATCTTGCCTCTGAGGCAAAAAAAATTAGTTTATAGTGTCGTACGGGCACGAAAACTGAGAAAAAAATTTAAAAAACATAGTTTTTTATGTTTTTTGGCATTTTTTCATGCACGCCGCCCATGTGCCACCCTCCGGCCTCCACACCACCTCCGCCCCGTCGGACACCGGTCCCGCTCCGTGGCCCCCGCCGCTCCGCCGCCCTGTGCTCCCGGCTCGCCGCCACCGGCCCCCGCCGCTCTGCGCTCCTTTGTACCAATGCCAACCTATGCTCCACCTGGTTCTGGTACTGCCACCTGGCTCCACTGCCCGCAGCGCCGCCTAGCGGTGGTTTAGCCCCGCGGGCCCTTTTCTGCTGGCCGGCGATCATATGGGCGACCAGACGCTCAATTTTAGCCCCCTGCGCGCACCATGCACCCATGGACGCATTTTTTTAGCCCCAGGGGCTTAAAACCTAGCTTTTGGAGCATTTTTGGACCCTTCTCATTATTTTCACTCTATCTGGAGCATACGGAGGCCTTTTTTAGACTTTGTTATATCATCGGAAAACTCTTTCCGACTATGGTGGTTAGGTTTTTTGGCTCTGCTATTTTGACAGTATTTTTTTACTGTCCAAGTCTGATGTCTATTTTTTGCCTTTCAGGAGTCATATCTTGCTCATCCGGACTCTATTTTTGGCAAACCAGATATCGTCAGAAAGCTGGTTCAGTGAACTATTTAGTTGCAGAGGTCTTTTTTCCAGATTCTGCTCCAGGTTCTCTCTCCTCTGAGATTTTATTTTTTGCAGTCTAACAGATTACTTGGGTTCTACAGGTCCTGGGATCTCTTCTTCTAATCTTCTGGCTCACTCTTCTTTCTGACTTCTGAGCTTGTATGCTTATTTTCTGTAGCATTTTATTTTCTGTAAACGCACTGAGATAAAGTGCCTACTTCTGCATATCTAGGATTTTGAGCACCTTGTGTGTTTTTTGTACTCACACTTAGTTATAAAATGTCATGGGGGGTTATGATGTTATTTTATTTTGTGCTCATCCACCATTTTCAAGTGAGTGTACCTTCCACGATATTAGCCCATGTTGTGTGTCAGTGATACCGCCCTTTATCATGTGCTTGCACTTCTGTTGCACTGTTGGTGTTCCTGATTCTTCTTTCTACAGATGTTTCTGGCATTGCATTTCAGTGTTCCTATCTCCTCTCCTTGTTCAGCATTATGGGGGGGTTCACCTATTGGTTCTATTGCTTCCTTGGTTCGATTGATCAACTCTTTAGACTTTGTCTTCTCTACATGGTCATGCACTTCAGTGGGAGTTTCAGCAGTTACTTCTGACAGAGTTTAGAACTTCTTGCTTCAAATATGCTTCTTGCTCATTCTTGTTCCTTTCTTTGGGAATTTTTCTAAATTGGAGGCTTAGTTTCCTTCATCTATTTTATTTCTTGTACTTGGGTACCTGATCAGGCCTTGTTGCCGGGACCCATAGTTCCTTTCTTGCATTTTGTTTTCATGCATTTTTTTGTCTTTAGTTGTTTACCTTCTCCCTAAGTCACACTTAAGGGGGGGTGTTAGAGTAGTCATATTATAGCTAATAATTAATTTATTTAATTATTAGTCTATTATACTCTATGCTTAAGTTAAACTTAGGCAGCTTATTATTCTTTAAGGTTTTCCCCTTTAGGATTTCGGTATCCTTTTATAAGGATTCACCACTTTGTATTTCATTAAGGAGATTGTATTGTATTCATTTTTGTTGATAATAGAAATTCATTCTTTCAACATGGATATCATGTCTCTGGCTTTTTGGCTGCCCTAGCCTCTTCTGTCTTTTGTATCTTGCTTCTTCCATGTGGCGGGTTTGCATGCAGGTGTTATTGGGAGAATAGGGTTTTTCCTATTCTAACAAGTTCAATTAAGGAACACCGACAGAGAAGAAAATCGATAGAACTGATAGAGCAGCCCGACCATCAGAACCGACAATCAGTTACAGAACCCGTAAAAAGTGGATCTGACTTTACACGTCAGATAAAGCAAAGTAATTCTATTTATAGAGTTTTTAATTGTTTTAAATACTTACTTGGGGATCAAGCAATCATAGTGTAAATGTTTTAAAGCATCCTAACGGATCTAAAACATATCTAACTAAAGATCAAGGTCAAGTTGTAAACCTTGGATCTAGAGTTAATTTGAAAAGCGTGAATCAAGAATAGAGCTAGGAACTAGTATTAATAGATGTTCAATCATTTGTAATAAAAGTGACTTGTAATCAGTTGATAAATGATAGTATCCATGGAGAGAATCTAAGCATAAGAGGATAATTCATGCAAAGTTAAGAAACAGATCAAACCAATTATAAAGAACATAGGAAGGGTACCGACGAGCAGAGACAAGAGTGCACACCTAACAGTGTTTCTAAAGCTTCAAACAAAATAGATCCTAACAGGTCTCCACTCTAATACTCCTAATAGGGTAGATCATCAAAAGTGATCAATTGTAAGCCTTTACTGGCTCCCTTCTTATCTGCAGATAGTGAAGTTTTGTGGGTAGACATCCCCACCGCAGTTTTTACTTCCTAACAGGAGTTTTCTGCAATATCATATCATGTGTTATGTGTTATTTACTTTCATGTATGTTTCTTGAATGTTTATGCATGTAAAGAACTTATATTATGATTTCACATACAAAACCAAAGATGAACAGATAGATAGGTATATACAAATCAGATGACACAAAGGTTAATGGGCCAACCACATAAAAAAATTTAGAGGTATTGATTCACCCCTCCCCTCTCAGTACATCATTCCAATAATTTCAACAATTGGTATCAGAGCTAAGTCTCTTTCTTGAAAAGCTTAAAGACTTAAGAGAAAAGATCCACACAATGGAAAATTACATATTGGACAAGATTATTGAGAATGAGCAATTGCAAATTCAGATTTACTATGAGCAGTATAAAGAGGCAAGAGTAAGCATGAGAAAGTTGCTTGATGAAATAAAGATCATGGCAACTAAGCTTAATGAAAAAGATTATCAAGAAGAGGAGATCCCATATTACTTCAACTATGCTAAATCATCAACAAGCAAAGTTTCAGACACATCTATAGAAGAGATCAAAAGTCTACAAGAAGTCAATCTACATCTGACAGAGCAAATCAAGATGCTGCAAATTGGTCAAGAGACTTAGATGGTAAAAATGATTGATGTCATAAATGATTCAAGAAAAGCTGAATCAGAGAGAACATTGGCTATTGATGATAGGAGGAAAATAACAGAGAAGCTACAAGAAAAAGAATCAGAGATTCAAAGACTTACTGATCATCACCATGAGATTACCAACCAGATTATTCTTATGAGTCAAGAAGCAAACAGATTAAATACTGAACTCATTGAAAGAATACAGATCATCGATAAGCTAAGGGAAGAAAATGAGAAACTAAAGCATGAAGTTAGAATTTAGAATCAACACAATGAATTGATCAAGAAAGCTGAAGATAGAAATAAAAGAATGGATGATTTTCTTGACAGTCAAAGAAGAGTCAACAACTACACAGGAATAGGATACATAGAAAATGGAGAGTCATCTAATCAATCAGATCAAAAGAATGTATATGCAACTCCAAGAACCAAGAAGTTGTCATGCAATCACTGTGGAAAACCAGGCCACACCTCAAACATTTGCAGAAACAAAATGAAAGGTATTCGTCAATCACAATCTACTTTCATTGGTAATTGTTATAAATGTCACAAGCAAGGACACAA
>MU228345.1:82292-127095 GCA_018584345.1 Thuja plicata
AAAGTTGGTTGGTTGTCTCAAAGAAATTAGGAATTAAATAACTCAATCATTTAATTAATTTAGCCATGGAAGGGTGAATGGGTTGGATTTGATCCTTTTGATTTGAACTATACAATTAATTGATTAACATCAATTGCATAATTTGATTAATCCCTTTAAGCTTGAATTTAATTATTTGATTTCATGATTATTTGATCTTTTAATTTGATTTGATTTTTGTCCACTTGATTTCATAAATGTCCATTTTGATTTGATCCATTTTAATGCATTGAGATGGGATTTTAAGGCATTTTACTGAGATTTACAATTTTGAATGCTTGAGATACACCTGGTCAATTTTAGGTGTCTACACTTACATTATCGGCACAGTGGGATTTTGGTTTGACCGATACCCGATGGTACCTATTGGTATTAGCTATGTTGAACGTTGTGTATGTGTAATGCTATTGGCATAACATATGTGAGCGGTGTGGTGTAGAATGAGATAGACCGATACCCAATGTGGATAGCGGTGAAACCTACGCCGATAAGTATGTTAAAAGAAAAAGAGATAGACTTTGGCGCCCCTATCAGTCATATGTAGGTATAACCTATAGCGATAAGGATTTCAAACTTTGAGGATGAGCTGAGGGGAAATAAAATTGATGGGATGGGATCCTTCACATGAAGCATATCATTTATTTTGAATCGTCTGAGATCAAAATGCAATCTGTATCGCTGAATAAAAGTGCATCTATATGAATAGAAGGCAAAGGGACACCTAGTCAAGGTTGATTTGTAACTGTCTCAGAGAGTAACTATTTAATTGTCATAGTTTGAAAGTATAGTAACTCAGGGTTGTGTGAAGGACTAGTCTGGCTGACAATATATAAATTCCTTTCTTCTTAATTAAAATGTTTAAAGCCAAATCTGACTGGCCATCCTTGCTCTTTATGGCCATAATTTGATTCATAAGTTTTTAATACACCCTCATCATATATAGTTGTTGACATTTTTTATTCTCATGGATAGGTATTGAAGAAATTGCATGGATGATAAAGCTTTTTTGGAAAGGACTTGGAGACTTTTGAAAAGGCGTGCAAGGAATTGAGAGTTTGTTGCAACAAATTTAAAGTCAGCAAGGCTCTCTGCAGAAAATTTAGAGGTAATTCAAAACCTGAAATAGGCATATACCATTCTCACTAGGTAAACTTCAAATGAATGTAATATATATCTTATAACAATTACTAATTATATCCTCTTCTTTTATTATGGTCTCCACTAAAAGTGACTACTTTCAACAATGTTTTGGCATCTCTGTTTTCAAATTTATGTTTTTTTCTTTAATTTAGAAACTAAATTAATTGGAGTACACAATATTATAGATGGATCAACGTCATAGGTTGAATACAGATCAATAGCATGCATATGATGAGAGAGTATATGATGAGGGGGATATTGAAAAATATACATGTCCATGTAAAAATTGTCTTGGTGGGAAGGTGAAAAAAAGAAATGTGATTTATCGACACATGATAAGATATGGGCATAGTGGTATAAGCCCTTGGGCTTGAAATTATTATGAAGATATGATAGAATTACAAATTATGAGAGATGAAGTGGCAACAAACATAGATGAAGAGACAAAAAAATTTGACGAAGGGTTTGAAGTTGATAGAATGTTGAATGAGGGTATAAATGATGATTGGGCCAAGTCAATGGAGGATGTTTATTGTTGATGACAATTATTCAATTGTATATTTTCATTGATGTTTACACAAGTAGTTTACACATATTTCTAATCCTATCCAAGAACAGTCAGTTTATGCCAAGATCTCTCGAGCATTGAAGAGGACCAAAGTGATTTTTAGTTCTAACCGAGTTCACTTGGGCATTACAGTGTTGGTTGGGCATTGAAGGATTTCAGTGTTGACCAACTTAAACTATTAGTGTTAGCCGACTAACAGTGGGTTATATCTTATGGATAATTAGTTATATGCAGCCGACAAACATGATTTTTATTATTTATTTGGAAGGATATCACGGCCGAATTGACAAGGATTATCATATATATATATATATATATATATATATATAAGGTCAAGTTTGAATTGATTGGTGATGATGTGGGATTGCATGTGGAAGTGTGATATGAAGAGTGAAGTAGAAATCTGATGGAATTCTGATTGAGGATAGAACATAGAGGACTGCAATAGAATATCTGATCAATGAGGATCAAGTATTTAATCTAAAACAGAGATCTGAATCAGTAAAGATAGTTGCTTATCGAAATAGGTAAATCCATTGTTACTTTCTAACAATTGTAGCAGTGATCAAAATCTCTTAACAGGGTAGACTTAACAGTCTTTTGTAAATCCTCTCACAAGGTGATATTTCTATGTTGAAGTGTTTGAAGACCTCTTACAAGGCCACTCATTACAAGGTTATTAAATCCTCTAACAGGGTCACACCGAATAGTGTGTTAATGTAACCTTTAACAGGGTTGGCTCCTAACAGGGCTCACTTCAGAAGAGTGAAAAATAGTGACTAGTTTCTATTGGTGGTTTTTAGTGACTAGTTTCTATTGGTGGTTTCTAGTGACTAGTTTCACCAGGAAATAAAAGTGTGACTTCAGCTACAACAAATACTTATTTGGAGCCATTATATGATTAGCTAATGAAATTTTGGAAAGGAATTGAATTAATTCAAACTTTAAGGGATGTTCATCTAATCAAATTCACTTTAAGAGCTTCCTTGTTGTTTACGATTCATGGTCTTCTGGCATATGGCACATTGTATGGTCTCTCTATTCACGAATACCATGGATGTATGGCTTGCAACTTTAAGGATTTTGTGAGGCACTCAAGAAGTTTGCGTAAGTGTATTTATTGTGGACATTGTGCTTACCTTAAAATGGATCATCCATATCGTTGACAAAAAGCATGTTTCAATGGTCAAGAAGAGAATTGTGAAGTTCCATTGCTGAAAATAGGTGATTACATAATTGAGAATGGACAAAAAAGAATGTCATTTATTGAAAATGATGGGATTGCTGACAATAGATATGATACATGTAATGAAAGCGGTGTAAAATAGTTGTTCATATTGTATAAGTTTCCATACTTTAAGGATATATCCATAAGGCATACTGTTGACTTTATGCATACAGATAAAAATATAGCTTATGCTATTATAGAAACTCTTTTTGGTGCTTTTGATACTATTTCATCTCATAAAGACTTTCAAGAAATAAAGATTCATCAAAAACTTTGGGTTGAAAAATATGATAATGAAAAATATAGAAAACCTAGTGCTCCTTATGTTTTGATAAGAGAACAACGTGCACAATTCTTACAGTTGATGTCACAGATTTGATTTCCCACTAGATATGTGAGTAGGAACATCAGAATCCAAACTGAAATTAATATCTTAAGAGGCCTCAAGACCCATGACTATCATGTCATAATCAAGAATATTTTACCTATTTTTGTAAATATGTCAATTTTGGCAAAGGGGCCAAGAATGGCAATTATAAGGTTGGGCCTAATATTAAAGAGAATGAGTTTACATGTATTAGATCCTTTGAACTTTGATAGTTTGAGAGAGGAGGTTGTTGAAGTCCTTTGTCTATTAGAACGAGAGTTTCCAACAACAATCTTTAATATTTCTATGCATCTTTTGATACATTTAGAATATGAACTTGACCATTGTGGCCCAGTAAGAACGAGATGGATGTATCCTATAGAACGATATATGAAGGTTTTGAAAAACAAATTCCGTACTAGGGAAAAACCAAAAGGAAGCATGTCTAAGGGATATTCTATACAAGAGGCCATGGGGTTTTGCACAAAATGTATGAAAGATTTTAAAAATGTCAATCGACGTGTATAGGATGATATCAAAGATGAGAGAGCTGCAGGTGAAGTATTAGAAGGCAATGGATGTCGCTTGAAGCTCTCATATCAAGAACGAATTGCAATACATACCTTTATTCTTCAAAACACATCTTATTTCGACAAGTGGTGCAGGTAAATTTATTTACTCAATTGTATTTTCACATTTATTTTATTAATCTTACTATTTTTACGTCATTATTTTATGTAGAAAATATGAAGAAGAGAATCAAACTTGGCTGCAAAATTGATCTCAAAAGCGCAGGCATCATGATTTGATTAGAGGCGATTCTTTTCCTAAATTTTAAGAAGGATTGGTAATGCAATCAATTATGAAAAAGAAGAAGTTCAAGAGATAACAATAGAGGAAAGTGAGATTTCACAAGCTCCATATATATGGGCTATGTGTTTTAGTGGAATGTGGGCCTATGGTAGTCATTTAAGAGTGGAAGAAAAGGACAAAGAAAAGACAAATTGTGATTGTGTTGTTAGTGCTGAATTTCTTCATGAATTTGAGAAGAGATTTTATGTTGGATTCATACAAGAAATTATTCAAGTGAATTTTGGTGAAAATAGTCCTATATTATTAAAATGTAAGTGGATCCGACCATCTGCGGTAAAATTTGATGAGTATGGATGTATACGTGAAAATACACGACAATTTTTATCGGAGACAAATGAGCCATTTGTTTCTCCTCTTAAAATTAATTAATCATTTATAATTGATGATGTAAGAAGCCCAGGTTGGTCATATGTCATTCAAACAGAGTCTCGTTCGAAACAAAAATTCATGGAAGTTGACGATGTAATGTCTGATGGACAATATTTTAATTTACAAGAAACATTTGAAGAAGTGGATGAAGACAATGAGATACTGTTTGAAGAAGAGATTTTGATTACAAATAAAAAATTGAGAGAGAGAATGTATTGTATGTCACAAATGAGGATGAGGAAGAAAATCAAGCAGATGCAAACACGAGTGATCATGATTCTAAGACTTCTTTATGAACTTTTATTTAAGACTTTTATATTTTTTAAGACTATTTTATGTTTTAAGGATACGAGCCTTCAAACTAATACATGTTTCAAAGCTTTAATATTGAATAAATTCGGTATATGAATGTAATATTAATATGTTTTCATATATAAATTAGGATGCAATATCAATATGTTTTCATATAATATATACATTTTGGATATATATGTGTCATAATTTATTGAGGTTGACTTACAATAGCTTGTACAATTTAAGATTTTTTTGAAAAAACTTAGCCTGGACATACATTTCCTCAACTGTGGAAATTTGTGTACCATATATGTAGGTTATATGAGTTTTGCATGTAAAATCTATAATGTTTGTTGCATAATTTTCTCATTTAGCAGGTCTGAATATTGCTTGGGTGTAATAATTGAAGATATTGTAGGTTTGTTTTTAATGTAAACCAATACATAGTTTAGCTTCAAATAATATGCAATGATGGCTTCTGCTCATGTGAGTTGAAGGGTATAATTTTTTTTTAATGTATTATCTTTCTTCTATGCTCATCATATTTGATCTTTCTTGCACTGATATTGAGCATCTTTTGTCTAAAGTCCAAAAGTCCATGCCTGCATACACGCATTCAGTTTGACTTCTTCAATCACAAGTCAAACTGAATGTTTAATTTTGTTTAAGTTTTTTCTTCTGCTTTATGTTTGTTACATATTAGGGCAGATTTGTTTTCCAGTCTTGTTCTCCATTAGCCTCATCTGTTTTCACATGATTATTTGTAATATATGATTAGCTTATCTAAGTTACTCTAGGATTTAATCATTTGTATAAATTGATATAATTATTCTTTCTTTGTTTTATTTATTTTGAAGACATTGGATTTTGTGGCATGAAATGTTTGTGACTT
Source organism: Thuja plicata (assembly GCA_018584345.1). NCBI lineage: Eukaryota > Viridiplantae > Streptophyta > Pinopsida > Cupressales > Cupressaceae > Thuja > Thuja plicata. Next base: position 88,063 of record MU228345.1, read on the forward strand.
GTTTTCCTATGAAATAATTCTTCAATGGTGGATTTGAGTATATCAATTGGAGGATGGATGGAGCATGTGTTAACAATCTATCAATCTAGTAGCATTCCTATCAGTTATTGAAGGTTTGGAAGTGGAGTTTATATGGTTGGTTATTTAACAGTAGAGATGCTCCTCCACAAATTCTGAGGAATTTGTATCTAAATCTGCATATTTTAATCATCTTTATCTCAGGAAAATAAGAGAAAATCAATGTAATGCATTTCTGAAATTTCTGGGCAGAATAAAAGGGATTTTCCATATTTTTTGTATGTACAGTGATACACAGAAAATTATTTCTATCAGCAGAAATTTTAGATCAGTAATCAGATTATAAATTTGAGTTTGCTCTAGAATTTCTTATATGCAAATAAAGTTTCAGATTTTTTTTTGTGTTCTAGTTTTGGAAATGTTGCTATTTTCTATTATCCCTATTTGGGGATATTACAAGTTATCAATAGAGATGTTGATAGAAAGGAACAAGCTAGTCTTAGAGTACCAACAACAATGACACTAGATGGAATAATGAATGTTTATGGTGATTATCTCTGTATCAAGTTGTTAATTTATACATTATTTTTTTTTGGGCATCATGAAATGAAGAGAGAGAATTTAAGGCACAAATTAGATAATACTGATCATAATGCTGAAATTCCAGTTATAGATTATGAACGCGTTCATGAAGAACGTGTGGCCAAGAATAATGAATGTTTATCACGTCTTGGTTTGACAAACAGGCAAGTTGTAAATCCACTAAGTAGTATATTATTTTTTTAATACTATTTAATGAAATTTAATAGGCAAAATATTTATGTATATAAGAAATGATATGATATATTTTTTGGTTTTATAGGAAAGAAAAATAGCGCAGATATAATGAAGAGAAAAAAAAAGTAGCAAATTATAAAGATATAGTGCTTCCAATTCGTAAAAGCCAACGCTTTTGTGATCCAACAAATGTACTTGTTTAAAAAGGTAGTTGTGATGATGCACAACCCGATATAGCACATGGTGATATGCAGCCTAATGAAAGTCACGAAGAGAGACTGTTTGCATCTGATGTGCCTCAGAGTGCACCTGCTGGTAGTGATTCAACAAAAGATGTGCCCGATTTTGTTAAAAGAAATAAATTGAGTCAAGATTTATACAGATCTACAGAGAGACATGAAAAAGAAAGGATATTAGAAGGGAGGAAGCCATTCTTGGTTGAGGTATCAAGAGATGGTGAACCCACTAGGAAAAATGTTGCAAGGTGGGCTTCTGAGTTGGGCATAAGATGTAGAGCCCATTTAGATATTTACAAATCAAATTTTGCAGAGCAAGATATGGAATATGTTATACAAAAAATGGAAAATCCCTTTGATACTAGTGGTGGAAATATCTCTAGAAAGTGTTACAAGAACAAGATGAGTAATAATGAACAATTTCAGACACAATTACAGAAAAATAATCATGGAGGGAAAAGATAGTTTAGGCACCACTCTATCTCTCAAACAGTGGGAGGCATTGAAAGAAAGTATGCAACATGAAGAATATTTGACAAAGAGAAACAAAGGCAAGAGAGAAATAGATAATGTGAGGTCTAAATATACATTTGGCCGAGGTGGGTTGTAGGCCAAACTAAACAAATTTGGACTAAGTGTATGGATTTTTGGTTCAATTTATATTGTGTTATTTATTTCAATTTTTTATTGAACTGACTGTGTTAAATTTGACATTGGATTTTAGGTGGAAAAAATAATAGAGAAGCAGGTGCAGAAGATATTGTCAACTATATGGCAAGACTATATCCTACTAATAAGAGTAGTATGAAGTGGAAATCTAGTTCGTCAACAGAGATTTCACAACCATTTGTGGAACGCCCAGTAAGAGCCTCTCCAAAGCGTTTCAACTCAAATGAAGGGTACGAACATATAATGAGTTATTTACATGCTCTCACTGAGAAAGTTTCACAATTGACTCCTTGGTTCAGCCTATAGTTTTTGCATGGAATGACCATAATTCCACAGATTCTTATCAGGTAAGAGACTCTACTGGTGAGTTAATTCTAGTTCGTACTAATGTATCTTTGCATTGTTGAAAGCATCATTTTGATCATCATCTTTCTAAATTTGTATACACGGAACACTATCCTTAAGCATTGATTCTCATACACATAGCATTGTTGTTATTGCATTTTCATACCATTGTTTTATGCTATTTCCTCTCTACCAAACTTTAATCAATTTTAACTACATGCAGAACAATTTTATCAAATAACACAAATACAAAAACACCTTGATGCCAACAGAGCTGCCAATATTGACAGTGATCATGATGAACCGGTGGATAAGAATGTTCAGCCCAATGATAGTTGTGTTGAAGTTGAGGTAATATAATACTTGTGTTGTGGAAAAAAATTATAGCTTTTGTATTCTTTACTTGAATTATATTAACTTTTCATGATGATTAAACTACATGCAGAGAAATCATATGATAGCAAATTGAAAAGGAAACAACAATGTTGGTAGTGATTATGTTGATTTTAAGGAGTATGTGCATGATATTTATAGTACTAATCATGCTAAACTTGAGGTGAGTGCTATAAAACTTTACTTTTTCTTAATTAGGATATGATTGTAAATTGTTAATTTAAACTGTTTAAATACTTTCAGCAATACTGTTTAAATACTTTGAGTAATAATGTTTAATGAGAATTCCATGTGTGCACCTATGATTAGGATAAGGAGTTCAATTAGTAAGTTTCTTGAGGGACTCCATTACTATTGTCACAACACCCAACAAGATTCTTCATCAGGATCATCTCCATGGATCCAATCCACACCATACCCTATCAGAGTGCACATCAACTCCTTATGCCACAAAAGGCTCCACACCTTTGTAAACACACCAATGTCCCTAAATTGGTCCACTATATTCAACCATTCAACTTGATCTTTCAATAACCCTTACTTGGGTGCTCACTAGCCCTTAATCCCTAGTAGCCTTCTTCAGCAGGTTTTCCAAGGATAACTCAAATCTTTCCCAAAACACTCACAAACCTAAAGGCATATCTAGATACCATTTTCCCTATTCTTCAACATATCTTAGAATCATATGCTACTCCTTTGGACCAGATGACTAATCTAGTACATTCTTTCCCTGCAATTAGCCCTCCTATTACAAAGAAACTACTAACAAATCACTTCCCCAAACCTCTCAACCCTCAAACATACTTTTGAAATTATCTAAATCAACACATTTTTTAGTTTATAGGATATGTCACCTTATTTCTACACTCCAACCACCAATCCCTCCTTCCTACATGCACTAGCCTAGGGCTTTCTCAACCAGACCTCTCCAAACACTTACAGACCCTCTCGGTGGATCCAACTCCATTACATGAACATATTATGACCTTCCAAGTCATAAAAGGTGACTCTCCTTTGGGTGGAACTCTAAGACCTTGACTGGTACGAGCACTAGTTACCCTCAATCAGCATTCCCACACAATCAGTGATCAATCTCTTGACTCTCTTGCATATCCCTATAATCACACACCATATAGTTACATATGATACAGGGATAGGATTCTCCCACAAGCCAAAATAACCATATAAAGTGGGAGAGCCTTATGCAATCATTGGAACTTCAAAATAATGATTATTTGCACACAAAATACTGTTCAGGAACAATCAGCAAATTTGGTTTCGTTGCCTTAAAACTTCACAAAACAATATAGTATTTGCATGGAGAGGAACAAAAACTTAAACCGTGACTATTTATGGACAGTGAACTCTCCTATATGGTTTTGAGAATCCAATATTTAAAATCACCGCACAATAGGAGAGTTCAATGCCCACAAGACTATTACTGCCCTTTTATATTCAAGAACCAAATCTAAATATTCAACCAACTATAGGGATCCACACATACTCCTTACAAGTGAATTTAAAATATGGAAAAACCTTTTCATATCACTGTTCATCCTTTGGACAAGGACCAAATAACACAAACATAGTCTTCCATGACTGTGACTGTCTTGTCATGGAAGTTTTCCTATCTTTGATTTTGTTATTCACCATTTTAATTATATATATTATCTTGAAAATTGCTCTGGTGGAGTTGTTGAAAGCCATGGTTTCTAAATAATATCAAAAATGTAGGGAAATCCAACGGTGGGTTTGAAAGTTACTGCCCTCGTATTGAGACCTATTTTCACTGTCCCAGATTTGGGAAAACATTAAGATTAACAATCATATAGGGCATTCATTTTATCTTCATACTTCACCATAGGTATTCTAATCAGTCTTAACTAAAATTAGATACTCCCTAACAGACTTCCCAATCATTTTCAGATTGAAACCAATCCATTCATTAAGAGGAAAATGCACAACAATAGTCAAAAATGTGACTGAAACTAAATGTTCAAGACAAAACAACTTGAATCCATCTTTGCAAAATATTGTTATTTAATAAAGGAGTATATTACAATTTATTAGTGGTGTTCCTACACTTTCTCACTATTCAAAACTTGGAATATCTCCCTTGCAATAAACTCTAAACATTCATGACTATCACCAAGAATGGTGATAGTCAGAATTACATTTGTTGTCCCAAAACAAACAAAAAAAAACTCTCTTTTTCTTTGACACCACCACCTCCCTTTTTATTTGTCCTCTTCATGACTCTTTATATTCCTTTGTGCAGTTACAAATACTACTTTCTTGACCGTAAAACCTCCAAACTCACCCTTCATCTTCCTATTACATCTTTTGAGCAACTTTTACAATATTGCATTTTAACAACTTTTAAGGAAATCAATTAATTGATTACATGATTATGTCAATATACTTAATGTGACTCCAAATATATTCAAATGACCATATATAAACAAATTGGTTATTTCATAACCTTAGACTTCCTCTATGAGGTGCTCCTGCACCATATTGCCGAGATTGAAAGTTTTACAAGTCTCTTGGAAATGTGTATGCAATAACCTACAAAAACAATTGGACTGTGAATTTCATCTTCAACTTTGTCTTCTCTTGTGTCTTCATTTGGGTCTTTGCCTCTTTTCCATCTTGTCTTCTTTAAATTATTGATATCTTTAGTATACCATGTCTTCAAACTGAGACTCCCACCAATGGAGTTTGTAGTGGCTGGCTTCAAGGTGTTGCTCAAGACTCAAGTTCACTCCTCCATGCTACTCCAAAACCAACAACCTTTGCCCCTCACCTGGGAGTCCCTTCCATGCCTCTCTCCCCAGTCTATTGGTGACACATAGTGGACCATCCTCTCTAGCCTTGGATCATCTCCTATGATCCTCTTGGTAGACCTTCATGTCCACCCATCTGCAGCGAGTGAATGTGCACCTGTAACCATGAAACTTCAACAACAAGAATCAGTTACCAAATCTTTTTCTCAGCCCAGATCTTTTGATGATGTTCCAAGGACTTTAGTCTTGAACATAAGAATGGGAAGTGCAATAAGAATGGACATTAATTTTGGTCTTTTTTATTTAGAAACTTATGATTGCATTATATTTTTTGCCTTTCATTACCTATGTAATCTAATGTGTTATTTTTTTCTTTTTGCAGAAATGTATTGATCATAAACTCAAAGAAGGAGATAAAGTTAATGTGTTAGATCCATATGATGGTGATGTTGTCGGTATTGGGCAGATTCACTCCTTGCCTATTGCACATGGAGTCAACTTGAAAAGAAGTGGAGATGAAAATGTAAACATTTAAAAGGTGACAATTAACATACCCTTGTCTTATGAAGACAAAACAGATGGGGCTATTCATCTAAAAGAGAAAGAGGGAACTTTCACACAGTGGCCACTATAGTATTTGGCAAAAATGACATAGTTGATCAACAAGTTTATTATGTGTTATTTGTTAGAAATTTTGGGTCACTGGTTTATAACATTGCAGTATTTTGAATGTGTTGTTTAGATATTTTAATCATCAAGGTGTATTTGAAAGAGTTGGAAACTCTTAGACAACTTTGACATTTTTAATTATATTTACATATATACTCTTTAGACAACTTTGACATTATAATTTGATATATATTTTCATTAATTTTTCTTATTGGAGATTACCTTAATTTATCATCATGATGTTGAATCAATCTTTTAATTTTAGTTTGTCGTAGCTTGTTCATGTGTAATACTCTTATTTGCTTTTATGATTTAGTTCAAGTCTAATATTATATTTTTTTGCATTTTAAGATTTATTAAATTATTCATTTTGTAACTACATATAACAGAAATGACCAAATAAACTACCAATTAAATGACCAAATAAACTACCAAATGACTAAATAAATGACCAAATAACCAAATAAACTACCTAATGACCAAATAAACTACTAAATGACCAAATGACCAAATAAATGGCCAAATAAACTACCAAATGACTAAATAAATGACCAAATAAACTATCAAATGATCAAATAAATGACCAAATAAACTACCAAATGGCCAAATAAATGACCAAATAAACTACCAAATGACCAAATAAATGACTAAATGACTAAATATATGACCAAATAAATGACTAAAATAGTTTAGTCATAAATTTGGTCACGAGATAAATGACCAAAAATAAACTACCACTGGTCATGTGACCAAATTTGGTCATTTATCTATAATTTTTTAGTAGTTTATTTGGTCACATATTGTTGTTTTTGTACTAGTGCTCAAACTCAATCTAAATATCTTCTCCATATGTTGGTGGTCTCCATCAAGTGCTAACCCATCACTCCTTATAGCATCTAATTCACTCTGAAATATACTATTGCAACTTTCCATCCAGTTTTCTTGATCTGTTAAAGTCTCATATTTAGCACAAAGTGTAGGTAATACCATCTTCACAGTGCTAGCAAATCCTTTGTATTTTGATTCCAAAGATTTAGAGTACTTGTTGTACTTCAAAATCATATTTTCAACAAGAAAAATCATCTTTTCAACAAGAGAAATAGATTTAGTATCAGAAAATTTATTAAGGTGTACATCATGCAGCTTCGTGACTAATCTATTCTTCAACCTTTGATGCTCCAAGATAGCCACAAAATTCTTGTGATGAGTGTTGAACTTTTAAATTTTGAAAAAAAATTAATGTTCCTTAGGGAAAATTATGCCTATGAAGTGTCCTTAGTAGTCATTTCCTCTATCATACTTCACATATATATGCCCACCTATGGAAAAAAGTCTGGTTCCCACCCCCCCCCCTATATTTACCTTGCAAATTAACATATTTTACCTTTTGAATGTTTGGTATATTTCATTTCATGAAGCATTACAGGTTTTGGCACTAAAAAGTCATATTCAAACATAATTTGAACTATGAAAATTATGTTTTATTGAACTTGAAGGAATGACAGTACAATTCATTTGCACTTCAATAAGGTGAAACTCGCTTTCATCACATTAATTAGTATCGAAGAAAATTAAATCATTTGGTGAGGAGAAAAAAGGATCTATTGACTACACAAGTTACATCGAAACAAAGTATATCGAACAAGGCGGTGTGTTGTCTCATCAAAAAGCACAAGTTTAGCTGAAGTTGTGACATCTACCAAGTTAGAAAATATTATATCAAAATCAAGACTTTCATAGAAGCCTTTATCGATGAAAGTCTAGACATTTTCTACCAACAATAATGTCTTTTAAGAAATACCATAATCAAAGTAAATTCAATATGTTCTATCGAAAGAAGTTTCATCAAAAAGAATTCAAATGAGACAATGTGCGTTTAAAATATTTTGTCTTTTAGGAAAAGTGTTGCCTTTATTGAAAAGGAACCTTATCTATGAAAGAGTGGGTATTGAGTAAAGAACCGAGCAATGTTCAAAAATTGTTTTTACATTGAAATCCTATTTCAATTTATGAATCATTAGGTCCCACCAAAAAGTGGACAAGTGAAGAGGCCTCAAAGGTGATATTGAAGAAATGAGTTTTCTTATTCAAGAAAATTACATTGATGAAGAGCCCGATGAATTTCATCGATAGCATTTATGTTGAAGAAACTATTTCATTGTTCTGTCGATAGAGGTTATCGAACAAACAAAGCCATCAATAAAGAATACTGTGGGTTCAACACTAAGGAAGTTTCATCAATAGGAAGATATGGATATAAGTTATGATCACTCCATCGAAGTTACTTGTCGATGAAATATAAAATATTTGTGAAACAAAAAAGAGGATTGCACGATGGTGATTATAACGTTAAAGAATAAATTCATCGAAGGATTAATTTGATGTTTGATCGAATATGTCTCTTAGATCCCTAAGAACCCATATCAAAGTAATAGGAGGGTTCATTGAAGGAAACGTTATTGATGAAAAAATAAGCATCAATCAAGGTGATAAATGATATTACGATGCCTACATCCTATCAAAAAATATTGTATCGAATAAGTGGTCCTTTTTCTCCATCGACAAGACTTATTAAGGAAGGGTTTCAATGGAGCAACCTACAGTTTTAACAAAGAAAGGGGTTTCATCGATAAATAACAATGATGAAGAGTCCAGTCATTCAATTTAAATTTCTCATCAATGAAATATGGACATTGATAAAAAAAGAAAAGAGATAAATCTAAGGCAAATTTTATATCGAAGGAAAATATCGAGAGAACTATTGAGCCTTTGATCAAATATGTTACAAACAAAGATGACATCAAAGAAGAAAGTGAACATTCCATTGAAACTGGAAAAAAATACATCTGTCATGAATATCACAGTGTCAATACAGATCACATCTACATAAATTTTGAAAAGAAAGTCATTGATGACCGTTACAATACTACTCGTGTGTAAATTCTTTATACCGGACTGTGTGAAGATAAATTTTATTTCCTTGAGAATTTAGAAGCATAATTCAGAGGTGGTCACATAGAAAGAGGTGAAGATTGGTGGAGAAGTTGCAGTGAAGCACATTCTAGGCTGGAAAAAATCAAGTAGGTTTCTAAGTTCTCACTGGTCATATTTTGTTGATTATTAAGGAAGACCATTAAACTAAGATTTTTTAGATCAATTTCCTGCATTTGGGAAAAGATCAAAATGAATTAAGGCCAGGGATGAAGGCTTGGATGAAAACTTTGAAGAACTTAGTAACGTCTAGAAAAAACTAAGAGGGCATGATTTATTCATGTTACATTATAAATGGAAAGATGGGGCCGAACCCATAAGTAATACTTGGAAGATAAATTTGGGAAAATTAGTTGTCCCCAATGTATTTGTAAATGTTGAACTGATGCAAGCCCTTGTAAAAAGATATGATTCCAAAACAAAAACAATTTATGATTGTGAGGGAAATCCTTTACTTCCAATAACAAAGGAATGTATAGAATGAATATTTGATTTGGACTGGGACAGTGAGACTAGCATCAATATTCACAAACTTAGAGAAGAATACTTTATTATGGAGAATGTATATAAAAGGTGGAGGTTTCCCCTACATAGACCTATATTAGAAGGATCCCTCTTTATATTTGAGGAAGTAGACAAGCCCCCATATGAGGTAAATTTATTCCATCCTTATGTTGGATACATATATTACACAGCTTGGTAGGTGCTTGGACTAGATTCTCCCTTGTTGATGAGCATAAAAACCATGGTTCTAGCTATAGATGTACAATTAAAGGATCTTCAAACCTTTAACTATGCTTCCTACTTGGATGATAAGATAAATCATGGCCTTGAACAGATACAAAATGATTCTAATAAAATGTATTTTAAATACTATTCCCTTATGATGCACATGTTTCTGCATACTGGACATGAGATGGGGTTTTGGATGGAGGAGTTACCTCTCAAGGAGTATGACAAGACTGGTTTCCACAATCATGTATAGTTATGACTATCCTTATGGGACCAGAGGTTCACTTTCTATTAGTATCTATGTTTTGAGGAGCACTTTGAGGAGTTCTACTTCTTGGTTCTTATTATCTCTTAATTCTATCGTTATCCTAATATTACTTCTTTGATAAAATTCTACAATTAACTTGTTATCTAAATTAATTTTGCTTTTATTTATCCTCTACAACTCCTACTGTAATCTGGCTATGTTCCGAATGTATCTTATGAAATGGATCAATGCCTTCTTCTCCTTTGGGCTATAGAGTCAACCTTCTCCAGACCCTACGTATAACTCTAAGAGACACTTTGTAAAATTAGCTATGCGATGTCGGTATCAATCCTCATATAAAGATATGCAATTCCAAACACCTATCCTCTATGTCTCTGAACACTTATAAAGGAACATTATCTAGAGTCTCTTCTTCATGCTCTAGTAACCTGTTAGCCTTGACTAATGGATCAATAATATTCCTCAAAACTTGTAAATTAATTTTACCCTTTTTCATCTTCTATTCATAATCCCTTTCCACCTTAAGGTATGTGTTCATTCTCTTCACAGCCTATTCCACTTCCAAGTTTGAATCAAATCATTAATCAATAGAGGAGTGTGCTCATAAGCACACAATTTTTGGGACACTTTGGCTTTTGTATGTATCCTTCAGGGTCAAAATTGCTTCTAGGTTCACCAGTCGACAAATGGTAGTAACCCAATTTAAAATCAATCAGATCATAACTCTTCATACTCGTCACCACAAAATCTCCAAAAGATAAGCACCTAAGAAAGATTGATTATTTTCCATAAGGGATTAAATGTAATGCATTAGATGCATCCAATTGTCTTATTATTTCAAGATATGTAATCATGTTTGGGACACTCTCAGGAAGATCATAAGGGCGCCCTTCAAATCCACATACCCTTATCCTTGTGTAATCACTGAAAGCATTGAAACACCTCACAATAGGTGCTTAGTAATCATGCCCTAAGCCTCTCTTAGGAATAGTTTATTCAATCTAAGGATCACTTCTCCCACCATGAGGTGCATTTAGTTTTTCAACCCAGGGACATATACTTGAAATGGTACAGCACAGTATGTGCACTAAGTTCCTTAAAGAGCCACTCTACCTATGCTGTGGGAAAGTAAAGTACATGAAAGGAATCTATACTAGGGCAACAGAAAATGAAACACACTTACTCCTTACTAAAATTAATGCTACAACTTGCAAACTCTACTTAAACCTATTCTTTCAACCTAGAGCATTCACTATAACTATCCTTGTAGGTGCTGCGGGAACATTCACAAAGTACAATGTTGCAGGAAGAAATTGTAATCTTATATCTAGAATGCTGGAAATGCAGAAAGTAAATCTATTCTACTTCTACTCTAATCCACCTACCAAGTGGCCCCCCTTGGTCGACTTCTACTAATCTATAAACACAGAATATGAACCAAAAGTTACTTCATTATCTTTCAAAATTGATTACATGAGAATGATACATGAAACTAAGAATGAACTTGTTGTGCAAGATATAATCAAAACATTGTATTTCCAAAAATATCCAAACTTACAAACTATCAATCTCATCCCTATAAATAGAGGATTGACTTCTTTATTCTGAAACAGAAAAAGGAACTATCTAACTAAAACCGCGCCAAAGAGAAAAAATAGGAAACGCAACAGCCCACGACATATGCAATGAAGTCTGGGCAACCAAGTCAACATGCTGGGAATATGGAGGGAATATAGCAGAGCTACATTCATGCATCTCTGAAACAGTGGCTCCTGATTTGTGATAGCCATGTCTTCTGATGCCATGATGGCTTATCCGTTCAAAGCTGGTCTTTAACATCCTCCTTCAATTTTGTCGACCACTCCTAGCGACTCCTACTTCCTAGGAGGATTAGTTATCATGCAAAAGATATTCATACAAGTAGCTTATTCAAATTAATCCAGATGTTAGAACACACATTATGATTATCATATGAAATACTGCAACATATATATAATATTGGCATAATATGACAAATCTATTCCACCCATGGTTTAATGGTTCTATATGTACTTGACATAAGTTCAACTAACTAAAAGTTCACAATTGTTCTGATAATACTTAAAAAATAGAGTATAAGGATTATATAATAGAGATAGTAAAACGGTCTCATCATTTTCCCCTTGGCAAGTTGAATGCTTGTCCTCAAGCATTACATCTTCTGGTAGTTTCTCTGAAATCTCCAACCTTTGTTCTCCCTCTCCTTTGGCTTTTGAAGGTGTAGTAGAACCCCCTTGTTTTCTCCCAGACATCTACTATGTGATTTTCCTACATTCGGTCAAGTCTGTCAGTATTGATGTCATACAGGGGCCAGAGGAGCATCGGTGGCAACATGGTGAGTGGACACCATAGTTCCTATCTAGTTTGCCTTCCCAGCTGCATGTATTTTGGTGCTCTTTGAATATCTTCTTGGAGGTTGATGGGATTGTGTGGCTCTGATTTCTTTAATGCCTCAAATAACCTACCCCATCTGCTTCTGGCTCCAGCCAGGGATCTCTGGAAGACAAAGTAATACAAACCATCATATTCTGCATAGACATCTGTACAAATCTCAAAAATTTTATCCCTTGTTTCCTCCTTAACTTTTCTATAATTCAAATTGAGCCAATCTCTAAGGAGTATATCTGGCTTGCTACTTTCTGCTCTTAATGGAAATGGCTCTGTTTTATCATGTTCCCTATAGTTTTCCAACTGTCTGTCATAGTTGGATTCATTATGCATCTAGTACATTAATGTCGTTAGGTGTATATCCCCTATGTAGAGTAGAGGATTCCACTCAGTCTCAGCTGGGATAATGAAGTTATGCATGTGCAGTTCATAAAGTAGATTTTGTTGCCATGAGGGAAGAGTCTGGTAAAGGCCATAAAATTCTTGGGCTGACTTGAACTCAAAGTTTATATCTTTAATGGTCATCATTAGTTGGAACAAGAGGAATTGTTCTTTCAAACATATGGTATAAACCCTAGGAGGTGGCCTACATGAAATTATTTGATCAGCCAATTTGAGGGCATGATCCATCTTTCCTTTTTTTTTTGCCAATTGTTCTTTCAATTCTGCAATTTCTTCCCCTTGCTCTATTATTATTCTTTTCAGTTTCTTCTTCTCCTCTCCTCATAAAGTTGTTGTTAGAACATACTTATTATGCAATCCAAAGAAAAGCATTTGCAAGGTGATTGGGCCACAATCGTTTGCCTGATTTCTTTGCCTCCTCTGTTCCTTCCAAGACAGCTCTAAGAAACTTATTAACCAAGTTCAGTTATAGAGCACTAAGGTAGATTCTACATAGGCTGACTGATGGATTACTGAGGCATTCTCCTCATTAATGTCTAGAATATCCTGATGGATTTCCTGAGGACTATTTTAGTAAACATCAGGTTTAGCTTCATAATTTTCTGTTGAATGTGGTGGAAAGTTTGGAACTGCAGACTGATTTGGGGAATCGTCTGGAATGATTTGCACATTGGGTCATTCATCAAATTGCAAAGGAGAAACGGGTTGGCTTTTGGAGGATGCTCTAGGGGGAGCTATCCTCTCATTCTAGGACTCCTTTGCATGGGGGTTTCTACAACTTCTATAGCCTTTTTCTTAGTATCCTTCTTTGGTTTCTCTGTTGTAGGAGTAGCTGTTGCAGGAACCAACTTCCTTTTCTTCCCCTTTGAAGAAGTAGGGGTTTGTGGTTTGGCTGCAGGAACTGAAGGTTCTTCCTCTAATTTTTGTTTTCCTTTGGTTTGGGAGGAAGTAGGTACATTTCTCTCATGAGAAGGTAAGGGCACACTTTCTTGAATATTTATGGTTTCTGCCCCTTGGATATCTTGTTCAACGGCTGGGTTAGTTGGTATTGCATTATCATGACCAATTTGTACGTTAGGGTTAACCTATGGTTGTAGGGTTTTGTGCTTGACAAACTCCAACCATACCATGGGAGAGGCATCCCTAAGAGATCTTTCTATTAACAATTTAACTAGGGCATGGTGGGTGACAGAATTTGCATTTCCTTTTTGGGTCTCCTCAGCACCAATGCATAGCATATTGTACAAGAAATTTGGGACATTTAGTGGTAGATTGTGCCTTACATAACTCAGTAATTTGAAATGATGTGCATGCAAATTGGAAAATCTCCCTTCACATGTAAAATAACTGATGATATGTGTAGCCAACTCATTATACGGCGGAGGGATAGACATTCTTTTGCACCCTTGTTTGGTAATCTCCAATGGAGGGTCACCTAGGAAGGTAAACTGGGCCCTAGCTGATCTGGCATCATGCACATTGGGGTAATGTTCCCCAACCATTGGTAATCCAATAACTTCTTCTATCTACTCCTCTGTTGCGACCACTGTCAATCCCCACACAGTTGCTTGCCCTTCTTCAAATGTACTTGCAAATTCAGCTGCTGAGTCCTCATCAAATTTTGTTAACCTTAAGAAGTATCCTATCCAACCACATGCATTAAATCTTCTTACCACTTCAACATATGAAAGTAGCACACCATGTACTACCGGATCATGTCTCTGTAACTAGCCTCCCATCTGTGCTTTCCAATTTTCAATTTGACTACCCTTGTAGAAGATAAATGTCCTATTCCTTGAATATCAAACTACTCATTTTTGAAAAACTATGGGCTTCCTTCTGAATTCCTCTATTATACTTAGTATGAACAATGGTGATGTATTTTAACAAGATAAATTATAGTCTTTACTGTGGGTTTCCACTTAACTTAATTATAAGTCACATCAAGTCTGACAATCATGAAGGATTCGGGAATAAAGGTATGACAGTTGTGCGATATAGTAATAGAACTTTAATGAGACAAGGCTAAGTACAGATTTGAGGTGACATAAAATCTTGTAGGCATAAATAGAAATGACAATTTGGAATTAATAGACTTCCCTCCCCCTTACGTAACATTGACAAGTGTGCACACTTGGCAGACTTGGTACGAGGAAGGGAACTAGCTTAATGTCGTAATGATATATTTATTGTAGTACTAGATATAATCATTGAAATCTATGCGCTAAAAATGGAAAAAAATTGAAAAGCTTGTACCTATCATTCGATCTTTGCACGTGCCATTAAAAGGTCATGAGAGTGGAATTAAAGTGGCGGTGGTGTGCGTCAGTGTACTTTGGCTCTTATTGAAAGCAAAGAAAGGATAATTTTGATGATGTGGAGGGTGGGTGGGTGGTAGATAAAGAAATGAGATGAGTTGGAAAGAAGTAGAAATTGAATGGAGGAATGTACTTCATGTAAACACAAAGTTTTTATTATGGACATGCTTGATGGAATTTTATTGAAGAGCTGCAGGAAGAAGGTTTTCACCCTCTGATGTAGGAAGTGTTACCTGTTGGTCGTTCAAAATTTGTTGTTGGAATTGCTCCAGGAAGTCTTCTTTTGTTTGAGGTTGGTGATACAACTTTAGCCGATGTCCATTAACTAATAGTTTGAATTGCACCGGGTCAATTGTGGTCAACTGGATGGCTCCATTGGTGAAGATGTGGTTTATTTCATATGGCCCCAGCCATCTTGTCTGCAACTTTCCTGGTATTTCTTTGAATCTTGAATCGTATAGCAATGCCCAATCACCAACTTGAAACTGTTTGTTCTTAATATGTGAGTCATGTCATTTCTTCCTTTGTTTGTGGACTATTTCAGTTCTCTCTAGTGCATATTTGTGCATTTCATCCAAGGAATTAAGATGTAGCAATCCCTCCTTCTGTGCTACAGGAAGATCTATATTTAACTTGAGTGTTGTCCGCAGTGTTTTGTGTTCAAATTCAATGGGTAGCATTGTTGCTTTTCCATATAACAGCTCAAATGGAGTGAACCCTGTGGTGGTTTTCCAAGTTGTTCTATACACCCAGACAACTTTTGTTAGTTTGTTGCTCCAATCCCGATGATGCAAATGAATTGTCTTTGTTAATATGGCTTCTATTTCCCGATTTGTAAATTCAGCCTGTCCATTGGCTTGAGGGTGATAAGGGCTTGACTTCCTATGTCTGATATTATATTCATTCATGAGCTCTGTTATTAGATTGGAAGTGAATTGGGCACCTTGGTCAGTTACAAGTTCTCTTGGTACTCCATATCTAGTGAAAATCTCATCATACAAAAATTCTGCAACCTTATGGTCTCGGGCATATTTCATAGCTTTTACTTCGACCCATTTGGTCAAATAATCAGTGCACACCAGGATGTAAGACTTCCCATTGGATGGAGGGTCTATTGGACCAATCAATTCCATGCCCCATTTGTCAAATGGAGTTACCACCACATGTGGATTTAATGGCATTTCATCAGATCTAGTTGGTCGGCTCATTCTCTGACATTTGTCACATTTCCTTGTATAGATAGTTGCATCCTTGTGAAGTGTAGGACAATAATATCTGGTTGTTAAAATATTTTGGGTTGTTTTTTTTCTGCAAAGTGTCCCCCACACGGTTCATTATGAAAGTCATGGAGAATGTCATATGTCTCATCTTCTCGCACACATTTGCGCATTACTTGATCAGGTCCAGTGTAAAATAGCATGTTATCAATCCAAGAGAAATTAAAGCTTTTCTCAACAAGCAGTGTCATGTCCTTGTAAGAAAAGTGTGTTGGCATTTTTTTTACTGCAAGGTAATTAGCTATGTCAACATACCACGGACTTTGGACAGCAATATGAAACAAATTCTCATCTAGAAATGCATCATATATCAGTGTAGTATCTTCTTCAGTATGGTGGATTCTTGATAGACAATCAGCTACTACATTTTCCTTGCCAGGCTTGTCAACTATAGTAATGTCAAATTCCTACAAAAGAAGAAGCCATCTTGCTAACCTGTCTATGGTAACAAGTTTGTTCATGAGATATTTTATTGATGCATGGTCAGTATGAGCAAAAATAGGATGGCCAGTTATGTAATGGTGGAATTTTTTCAGAGAATAAACTACTTCTGGTAATTCTTTCTCGGTCATTGTATAGTTTAATTCTAGTCCATGGAGGCTTTTACTAATTTAGTAAATTGCATTCTCTAGGTGACTAGACTTTTTTCCTAGGATAGCACCTATTGTGTAGTCTGAAGCATCTGTATGAATGTGAAATAGAAAATTCCAATCAGGACCCCTAAGTATGGGTGCAGTGTTCAATAGTTTCTTAAGTTGCAGGAAGGATTCATTACATTCCTTTGTCCAATTGAATTCGGCCTCTTTGGTAAGCAAAGTATACAGAGGACTAGCTATTTGACTAAAATTTTGGATAAACCTCCTATAGTAGCCAGCATGTCCTAGGAAATACCTAACATATTTCTGCTTTGTAGGAATAGGTAATGTGAGAATTACCTCTATTTTTCGTAGGATCTACCTGGATTCCAGCTTCGGAGATAAAATTTCCCAGCACTACGCCTTCTTGCATCATCATGAAGCATTTCTCACTGTTGAGAGACAAGTTATGTTTCTGACATCTGATTAGTACTCTTTCCAAATTCTTCATGGATTCCTCAAAGGTGACACCAAATGTAGTAAAGTCATCCATATATATCTCCATACAATCATGTGATATGTCAGCAAAGATGTTGATTATAGCTCTCTGCAAAGTAGCTGGTGCATTGCATAAGCCAAATGGTAATATAGAATAGGCATATGTGCCCCAGGGGCATGTGAATGTAGTCTTTTCCTGATCTTCTGGAGAAATGATGATCTGGTTGTAACCATTGTTTCCATCCAGAAAGGAGAAATATTTCTTACTGGCCAGAGTGTCCAAGACTTGATCAATAAAGGGTAAAGGAAAATGATCCTTCTTTGTGGCATTATTCAACTCTCTGTAATCCACATATATTTTCCATTTCCCCCATTTCTTAGGTATAATGACCAAAGCTAATACCCACTTGCTATCAGAGATTGGATAGATGAAACTAGCATCTAGTAATTTTTGTAATTCACTTTTGACTATTTCTCTCAATGATGGATTTATCCTTCTTTGAGGCTCGCGTAGTGGTAAGCTGTCATCATTAATGTAGATCCTATGGGTGCAGAGTTTGGGGTTCACACCTAGTATGTCTCCATAATCCCAAGAAAAGGCTTTCTCATTCTTATGCAAGAGTTTTTTTAACAATGTCAATTGTGGGGGTGGCAACTTGTTGTTCACATGGGGATTGTGACCTGGGGAAATTTCTACTGTAGTTTTTAGCTCTACCATTGACATCTCCGGTACTAGGCTTGTAGCTAATTCACATGGTAACATTTGGCTAATTATCTCAGGGCTTGCTGGAAAGACACAGTATTCATAGGTACATAGCTACAGAATATCACTTTCAGAAACATCTTTTGCTACTATAAACTCATTGGTAAGAATACTCTATATTACATCATCTTCCTCTTGCATTTTCAGAAAATATTGTCTATGCATCATCATAAGGTGAGAAATAGAGTTGACCTCTTCTCCTTCATCCCCTAGTTATGGCCGAATAGGATCTCTCAAGTTTGGCTGAGGCTGGGCTGGAGGATAGAGTGCTAGCTTCTTTATTGCTTGACCATTTGAAATTGTCATACTTCCTGATCTGCAGTTAATTTTGGCATCAGTAGTGGCTAACAAAGGTCTCCCCAAGATTACTGGATAGCCAGCAAAATTTACTTTTGGTGATAAGATGAGAAAATCTGCAAGGTATTCCCATGAGTCTAAGGTGACTACCACATCTTCTATAAGACCATCTGGAGTGACTGTTAAACTATCAGCAAGTTGTAATACTTTTGTTGTTGTTCTCAAACCCTCTATATTTAGTCTATGCATTGTATCTTTAGTCATTACATTTATGGCTGCTCCCAAATCAACTAAAGCATTTTTAACAGATTGCCCATTAATTATCAAATCTACTACTAGACTTCCAAGGTCTGAATACTTGGTTATAACTACCTTGCCCAACATGATATCAGCAAGTTGTCCTATTACATGAACTGTTTGAGGGTCCTTCTTTTTCCTTCCAGGCTTTTTAAGGCATGCATCCTTAATAGCCTTCCCATAGATATGAACATCTTTGATAGCTTGAAACAGAGGTATTTGGATATGCATATTCTTCAGCTTCTCAAGAATGTCAAAAGGCATTTCCTCTTGGGATATAGGATGTTCTATTGTTAGCCTTTGTGGAAAAGGAGGGTCAACTGAGGTTTCAACATCAGTTTTGCTATATTTTTGAGTTGATTGGGTGATATTTTGCAATGTAGCCTCTTGAAGAGGTGCTGATGTTGCAGAAGTGCCTGCAACTTCTGTGATAATAGGATGTTCGGGTGCAGATAGAGTAGTACCTGACCTCAAATGGATGTTAGATATCTCTAGAGCGTAGGTAGGATACTATTATGTATCAGTGGTATACATTGGCTATTGTTGTTGCTTTCTATTTGGATTTTGTTGCGGCTGAGCAGGTAATTGGGTTTGCTTTGGATTGGGGCTAGTGGCTATAGGAGGTGGCATTATTGCAGGAGGTGGGACTGGCGGTGGCAGTTGTGGAAAAATAGGATTTTGGTTAGGCCACTGTGGAGGCCCCCTCCATTGGTTATTTTGCTTCCAATTTCCTTGTGGTGGTTGCCATTGGTTTTTTTGGTTTGGCCACTGGTTATTTTGTTGGTTAGGCCACTGTTTATTTTGTTGGTTAAGCCACTGGTTAGTCCAGGCTGGCTGAGAGTACTGAGGAGTATTCTGATAACTTTGGTTTTTCCATTGACTATTGTAAGGATTTGAAAATTGTAATGGGTTCTGAGGCATACCTTGTCTTGAATCCCATGGTTGACGTTGAGCAACAAAGAACACTTTCTCGTTGTCTCCTTCTATCTTCATGTAATGGGTAGGAAAATGTTGATTTTCCAGGTTCACCACCAACTTGCATCCGCATTCTTTCTTTTATTTACGGCAATGTGGACAGTACTCACCTAACTGCAATTCAATGTCTACATGTTTCTTCTTAGCAGTCATGGTGTTGAGATGCATAGAAACATCATTAATGATGTCTTGCTCGAAATCTGCTAGCAAATTAGATATCTCCAACTTAGAAATGCCTGAACTGCTCCCTTTAATGACTATAGACCGGTATCCTCTGCTTTTCTTCCTAGTTGATCTGGAGTAGTTGAGACATATTTTCTTTAGGTCATCCCAAGAATATTGGGATATGTCCCCACCAGCCATGAGGTCCAATGCTTCCAAACAGTTGTCGTTCACTCCTCTCAAGAAGACTAGTTTATGTGAATCCTCCACTAGAACATGTTGGGGATTCTTCTGCATGGTCTATAAAAAAATGTGAAATATAGTCCTCCAAATTTTTGTCCTCCTTCTGCAACATTCTAAAAATGTCATCTCCTCTCGGGTCACTCCCCTTGTAATATTCTTTGTATTTATGCAGAAACAGAGTCTACATCTCATCCCATGTGCCTGTTGCATTTGCTCCTAGGCCCATGAACCGTCATAAGGCCGACTCCTTTAGTGTTGTTGGAAATAGCTTAAGTTTTTGGGCATCGGTGTTATAGTCAAAGCTATGCCAGAGGATATCGAACTCAAACAAAAAGGTGTCAGGATCTTCAGTTATCAGCCCATAAAACTTTGAAAGTGCAGCAGAGGGTATATTTTTGAGATTGGCATTGTTTATGAGGCTCGGTAGAGGAAATGGGAAAGTAGGTTGTGCCATTATTGGAGGTATTAGGATATGATGGTGTTGTTGGAAAGGAATATTAGTGACAGGATTGTTAACAGTAGGTGCGTTTGGGTCATAATTATCAAGAAAGTTGGCCAAGATTTCAGCGAAAGGCCGAAGACCACTTATATCAAAAGGTTCTACTCCAGTGGAAGATACTGCAGGAAACTCGAGACTTGTGTCAACAAAAGGCAACTCAACTTCTTCAGCTTGCTCATTCAAATTTGCAGGTTCTCCTGGAAGAAATCTGTCATATTCGTCTCTTTTTCTTCCCCTTCGATGCATGTAAATGAATTCTTCACACTGTCGAAGCAAATTTAGGACTACAAACCACTAAACTAACTAAAAGAATGAAAAATGACTCAAAAATTTTCTTAGCTTGACACCATCCCTGGCAACGGCGCCAAAAATGAACCGCCTCACAATAGGTGCTTAGTAATCATGCCCAAAGCCTCTCTTAGGAATAGTTTATTCAATCTAAGGATCACTTCTCCCACCATGAGGTGCATTTATTTTGTCAACCCAGGGACGTATACTTGAAATGGCATAGCACGATATGTGCACTAAGTTCCTTAAAGAGCCACTCCTATGCTATAGGAAACTAAAGTACATGAAAGGAATCAATACTAGGGATGCAGGAAAGGAAACACACTTACTCCTTACTAAAATGAATGCTACAACTTGCAAACTCTACTTAAACCTATTCTTTCAACCTAGAGCATTCACTATAACTATCCTTGCAGGTGTTGCAGCAACATTCACAAAGTACAATGTTGCAGGAAGAAATTGTAATCTTATATCTAGAATGTTGGAAATGCAGAAAATAAATCTATTCTACTTCTACTCTAATCCACCTACCATGTGGGCCCCCTTGGTCGGCTTCTGCTAATCTATGAACACAGAATATGAACCAAAAGTTACTTCATTATCTTTCCAAACTAATTACATGGGAATGATACATGAAACTGAGAATGAACTTGTTGTGCAAGATACAATTAGAATATTGTATTTCCAAAAATATCTGAACTTACAAACTATCAATCTCATCCCTATAAATAGAGGATTGAATTCTTTATTCTAAAACAGAAAAAGGAACTATCTAACTAAAACCGCGCCAAAGAGAAAAAATAGGAAACGCAATAGCCCATGACATATGCAATGAAGTCTGGGTGACCAAGTCAACATGCTGGGAATACAGAGGGAATATAGCAAAGCTACATTCATGCATCTCTGAAACAGTGGCTCCTGATTTGTGGTAGTTGTGTCTTCTGATTCCATGATGGCTTATCCATTTGAAGATGGTCTTTAACATCCTCCTTCAATGTTGTCAACCACTCCCAGCGACTCCTACTTCCTAGCAGGATTAGTTATCATGCAAAAGATATTCATACAAGTAGCTTATTCAAATTAATCCAGATGTTAGAACACACATTCTAATTATTATATGAAATACTGCAACATATATATAATATTGGCATAATATGACATATCTATTCCACCCATGGTTTAATGGTTCTATCTGTACTTGACATAAGTTCAACTGACTAAAAGTTCACAATTGTTCTAATAATACTTTAAAAAATAGATTATAAGGATTATATGATAGAGATGGTAAAACGGTCTCATCAAGCATGCCAGTCACCCCAGTTATGTTCCACTATGCTTTGTTCATCAAAATCCCTTGGTCTAAGAAATCTGTTAATCTCCATAGACAGAGTGTAGCCATAAGGTTGTCCCATCAGTTTCATCAATGGTTTAAAAAAATAATCTTCAAAGCATAAATATTGTGAGTAGGTTGACCTCTGATCCTAGTTTTTTAACGACATCTACACTGAGTGGTGTACACCCTGTATTTTGTATTCCCTAATTGGCAAATTATCCATCCAAAAATTGTTCTCCTGACCAACGTATAAGAACATGTGCATGAGAAGCGAATAGTGTTTGAAATAACAACTAGTAGAATCATTCTTCATTCTCTCTAGGTTGTGATTAATCTGATATGAAATATAGGAAGAAAAATCAAATAATTGTGCATCTTTGGACTGAATATCCATCGTTACAACCATAGTCGATACATCCATCAAAGGAGGAACTTCAATTTCAAACACATGTCCCATTGAGAGGTAAGTGTAACCAACATATGGATGGATCAATGCTATATCAAAAGGAGGCTTATCACTATCCTTAAATATCATGTGGTTACTTCCATCTTTGGGTATGTGCATAGGAATTACCCATCTTTTGTAAGTACTATCCAGGGTAGAATACTCATCCCTTAACTTGGATACATCAATATTATTCGTTGATCCTAAATCGAGTTCAAAAACCCTCTCAATTATTTCCCTATTAATTGGTATCATAGGGTTTCCATATTTATCATACCAAGTCTTGGTTTTTGGATCATATTTGTTTACAATTTCCTACATTAACTCTATGTTAACAAACACATTGGGTACTACCAATCTTCCGAGGTTAAGTTTTCATGGATGAAAAATTGGCTCACTCTTGAATCTTTTGTTATAGTGAAACATGAACAACTCATATCCTCTGGTATTTCTCCAAATATCATCCAAATCCTCACATTTAGCCTCTAATCCTCCCTCACCTAGCTTAATCTTCTTTGACCTCTGTACAGATTGCGGGAATTGGTCTAATAGATCATGTTTTAGGTGCCTACTCTCCACCTTTTGTCTTTTGGGCTTAGATTCTTATGTTGGATTAGTTTGTGGGATATATTTCTATTTTTTATCCCTAGGTTTATGAGAATATTATGGGTCCATGATTCAATTAATGAAATCGGAGAGAATTTAGAAACCTTACTTGTTAACCTCCTAGAATCATTATGTTCTTCAGTTGCTTCTGAATTTTTCCTACACGCGTCAGCATGACCCAAGCTTTAAGCCACCATTATCAGTTATAAATAAGTTATAATGCAATGGTCATAAATGCCAATTTCAAATTGTCTTGTTTATGGGATCGCCATTAATTTACTCTTGTTAACTTTCCCAGCATCGATTTGACTGTAAACTCATCAAAATCTTTGTATCTATTAACTCACAATGTTTTCTTCAATATGTCATTTCGGCTAAAATTGCGTTCACTTAACTTATTTCCATTTTGTCAAACACTTTGTTTTATTTGATGGCCTTTTTCAATGTACATTGAAGCCTTTCATTCGAAAAACCTCATTTCATTTAAAATTACATCATCGCTTAGCTTGTGTTTGTGTTACCCAGAGTGCTTTTTTATCCGATAATCTTGTTGGAGAAAGTAATTGCTATCTTTACTGATAAAGAAGTTATCGATTAAAATATTGACTTTGCTAAGCCTTTATCTAATTTTCTAGGTATCCCCTTTTTATCTGATGCTTCTATTGCTGGACTCTTGACACAATTAGCTAGAGTCACTTTTCGGGTATCGATTAACATTTCTCTCCCTTATGCAACTTTCTATTTTAATTGATGTCTCTCCTTTTTTATTAAGCTTATTTTGATTCCATTGATATATCCTTCAAAATATTCTGATGAAGCCAGTATTATTTTTTCTGACATACTGCCTTTCAGTGAATGTTAAACCCTCTTCGAGACTGTCCATGTATTTTTTATGAAATCCATATGTGTTCATCAATAGTAAAATTTTGATGTAAATTGTCTTTTGTTAACTTATATGTCTACAATACCATTTCTGACATGGATTTGATGAATCTTTTCCTCTGTGATTCTTTCAAATTCATTTATGAATTTATGTAAGGGGTTTGCAGACTCCAAAATGGAAGCAAGTAAGCTCTCATATGTCTCTTTGACCAATTGGTAAATGAAATCCTTAACATCCTTGTCAATCCCTTTTGAGGAGAGTTAAATTATTGTCACTGCGAAAGATCATAAATGTAATAGTAAAAATATGTGAGGCTTTAAAGAATAAACCACAGCATCAATCCTTCCCTGCACACTATATGTCACACTGACTATCAGGGAAAAATTATGATCATCTTTTGGAGTCCCAACACCATCTTATTCCATGTAGATAGTGTTAAAGTTGTTTGATTAGATATTTGGATTTGATGTTTGATATGTTCTTGGTTTGGATCGTGGTTGGAAATTTGGATGTTTTAAAATTTGATAAATTGGATTGATTGAAAAGTTCAACGGTTTTGATTTTTGATATCGGTAAAGGATTTTTTATTTCTACTTGTATCTATTTCAATGATGATCTCCTGATGATCGGATGTGTTCATCTAGTTTGGATCTTGACAATCATGATGGACTAAGAGTAATTCAAAACTATGATAAAATCTTGCTTGGATGATGACACTATGCAACTTTTGGGGTTTTATTATGACTATGTACAAATGATAGAATGCAACTGGATATATACAAGGATGGTGGAAATTGTAAATGCAAAACCTTGATAGATAAAGGAGCTCAACTTGGAGCAAGTAGCGCCTGTTTTCCAGGTGTTTTTTATTTTTACCAAGGCGCCTATTTGCTAGGTTTTTCACCAAGGCAGTTTTTCTCTTTTTCAATTTTTTTGTATTTTTTGTTTTTTTATTTTATTCAAGATCCATATTTACTATTTTTTATGTCTTTTTCAAGTTCTCTTTTTGTTGTACAAACTGATACTCTCTTATCTGATACTTTTTGATGTGATACTCTTTCAATTGATTAGGTATAGAACCTCTTAAGATGAATGTGTTTATGGATTTTTCATATTCTTCTCCATCACACGTGGCTAGTTTTTAAGTTCTTGTGTCATACGATGATGTGATTCTAGAGGTTCCTAGATAATTTTCCTCAAATTTCCCTTTCTTTTTTCTTTATGATTGATTTCTTAGGTTCTCTCTTACGACGAGGTCACCAATTTGGAACTCTCTAGGTTTGATCTTTTATTATACTTCCTGGACATCCTCTTTTGGTAAAATTTGAGGTGATCATAGGATTTATGTTGATATTCCTCAAGTAAATCTAGTTCTACCAATCTGTAAACTCTATACTCTTCATTTTTTAATATGCCATGTAGAGAAACTCTAAGGGGTGGGATTTCTACCTCCAAAGGTAAGACTGCTTCGGTTCCATAAACTAGAGAAAAGGGTGTAGCTCCGGTGGGTGTTCTAATTCTAGTTCTATAGGACCAAAGTGTTGGATTCAACTGAATGTGTCAATCCCTACCTGAATCATCCACTGTTTTCTTAAGGATTTTATGGATATTTCTGCTAGAAGCTTCTTGTCCATTTCCTTGGGGATAGTAAATGGAAGAGAAATGTTGAATAATATGGAACTTTTCACATAACTCTTTAACATCCTTATTTTTAAATTTCCTCCCATTATTAGTTATGGTGCATGTGGGATACCATATCTACAAATAATGTGATTCAAGATAAACATGGAAATTTTCTTTCTAGTTGTAGTTGATAAGGGTACAATTTCCACCCATTTTGTAAAAATATTTAGTTGCAATGATAATATATTTGTGACAATTGGAAGAGGGAGGATATTGATAAAAGGGTCAAGGTGTGGTAAATGGAAGTAATTCTTATGCTAGCAAACGTATCAGGTTCCCATGGTATTGGTACTTTTGACAAATCTTTACAAACTGGCATGCATCCTTCTTCATTATCTACCAATAGTATCTCATCCTAAGAAGTTTCATAGCTAAGGTAAACCCACTCAAGTGTGACCCAAAAATACCCTCATGAACATCTTATAAGGTTTTTTTAGATTCTTCACTCTCTAAACATATAAGAAATGTTCCATCAAGACCTTTACGATACAATGTGTCAGCAATAAGGTTAAAATGAGAGGCTTGGCATATAAGGATTCTTCTTACATTTCAGGGCTGGTCCAAATGTAAGGTGGTGTCTTTGAGATAGGTGTAAATAGGACCATAACAATTAGAGTTAGGACCCACAAGTAGGAAAATGATTTGGGAATCGGGATGGTCGTATGTGGGTTTAACCAATTCTTCCACCAAGAAATCATATCTGTCATTTTGATCAAGTACTTGCATAAGTGAGGCTAGTGTTGTCATGGAATCAGCTACTTTATTCTCTACTCTAGGTATTTGTTAAAATGTGATGAAGAAAAAATACTTTTTAAATTCATCAATCATCCTTTTGTAAGGCATGAGTTTTTCATCCTTGGTTTGGTATTCATCATTAATTTTATTAATGACCAACTGGGAATCACCATAGATTTGTAATTCTGTAATTTTTCATTCCAAAGCCATTTTGAGTCCAATCACAAGTGCTTCATACTTTGTTATATTATTTGTGCATGTTAATAGTAGTTTAAATAATTTTTGGATTGTGCAACCTTGTGGTGCAATGAAAATAACTCCTTCCCACAAGCCATATTGAGTATATGACCCATCAAAGTATATTTTCCATGTCTTTAGCTCACTAGTAAGAATGCTTGCATCTAGAAATTCCACCTGCATAGGTTCTTCACTTGAGATTGGTGCTTTCGTTAACTAATCTGCTATGACTTGTCCATTGATAGTTCTATGGTCCAAATACTCAATGTAAAATTCACTTAATACCATGACCCATTTGGCTAGCCTTCCTATAAGAGTTAATTTGCTAAGAAGGTATTTCAATGGATCTATTTTAGCAATGAGCTTGATTTTAAGTGCTAGCATGTAACGCTATATCTTTTGAGAAACAAAGATCACTGCTAGGCATGCTCTCTCTATAAAGGTATAATTGAGCTCATATTTTACCAAGGTTCTACTAATATAGTATATTGATTTTTCTTTTCCTTGATCATCTTCTTGTGCTAATAAGGCCCCTAATGAATTTTTTGTTTCTGATATGTAAAGTATCAAAGATTTCCCTGGTATTGGAGTCATTAGGACGGGAGGATTCACCAAATATTTCTTCAAAAGAGTAAAGGTCTCTACACATTTGTTATCCCATTTGAATAAGATGTCCTTATGTAGCAATTGGGTAAAATAATGACATTTTTCCACCAATTGTGATATGAATCTCCTTATATATTGTAGATTTCCTTCCAAAGACCTCAATTGGCTAATTTTCCTTGGTGCACCCATCTCCATAATAGCTTTGACTTTAGCTAGATCTACCTCTATTCATTTTTCTAACACAATGTACCCTAACAATTTTCCTAATTGAACTCCAAAAGAACACTTTTTGGGATTTAATCTCTCTTTGAATTGTTCCAATCTTGTGAAGATTTTGTCAAGTATTGGTAGATGTTCCATTATTGTATAATATTTTTCTAGAATATTATTCACATGGTCTTCTATGAATGTGTGCATCATGTCATGAAAAATGGTTGTCATTGCTCTTTGGTATGTAGCCCTGACATTTTTGAGACCAAATGGCATCACATTCCAATAGAAAGTACCCCATGCACATGTAAAATCTATTTATCCTAATCTCCAAGTGCTATCTTTATTTGATTGTATCCTAAAAATACATCCATTAAAGAGAACATAGAATGCCCTTCTGTAAGATCTACCATGGTATCAATGTTAGGAAGAGGGAAATCATCCTTGGTAAATTATTTGTTTAAATCCCATAAATATGTACAAATCCTTGTACTTATATCTGGTTTGGAAACATGTACTATATTTGAGATTCATGTTGCATATGCAATAGGCCTAATAAACCTTATATCTAAGAGCTTTTTCAACTCTGCTTTAATTAATAAGGCTACATGTGGGTTCATTTTTTTTCTTTGACTCTTGGAGCTTGGCACATTATTAGATTTGGATCTAATCCTAGAATATTAGTATATGACCATGCAAAATTCACTTGTGTTTCTTTGAAAAAGTAAATGAATTGCTCCCTTTCTTCTATGGACAAAGATGTGGCGAGATTGATGATCTTAGGTTATGCCTATGTTCCAATGCTTATATTTTTTGTTGGCTCTATCAATATAGATGGTCTTTCTTCATAATGGTCAGGTAAAGTGTCAATTCTCTCATCCTTAGGTGCCTTAATTGGGTTTTCATCTTCATATATGTCATTTATTTTTACTATTTTATGATTTAGTACTACCACATGGTGGTTTTTACCACTAGATCCTTTATTTTTTCTTTTATTTTTCTGACTAAGAAACTTAACACCTCCCCCCATTACCTCTTCTTGATATGATTCATTGGTGAAAGAAGACTCCATATCACTTAGGTATATGGATAAGGAAAGGTCATCTTGGAAT
This sequence comes from Thuja plicata, assembly GCA_018584345.1. Lineage (NCBI taxonomy): Eukaryota > Viridiplantae > Streptophyta > Pinopsida > Cupressales > Cupressaceae > Thuja > Thuja plicata. Next base: position 116,818 of record MU228345.1, read on the forward strand.
GTAGGTATGTCACTTGACTCTAGTTGTTCCCAATAAATTAACTCAGGATGGATAAGGGGTAAAGGGTCATTTGGAAAGCTTGGGTCCATGGGAGTTAGGGTCATGATTTCATTTTAAGGTTCATACATTGTATCACTTAGATCTATGACATGTGTTTCTTCTATATGGTCCATAGAGCTAGGATTAAAATCTTCCTCACTAGATTCCTCTTGAGTTTCTTGTGGGAAAAAGTGTTGTTAGTTAAACATGTTATACACTAAATTTGGCACCCTGTTAAGAAATCGAGCCTAACAATATATTATAACATGGGAATCACTTCTAGGTTGTGGGACCTATGTTAACTGAAGTGAAGCCTCCGGATTCTAGGTCGGTTCCTCTTGGATAATCACCTTATCTTCTTTTAAACATAAAAGTAAACTTGCAAGGAAAAGGGATATAAGGAGAACTAAAGGGAAATACTAAAAAGAAAACTTAACCTACTAGGTGATACACCAAAGGTAACATGAACCATAACACAGTGACCAAAACTAGCTTGAAATTCCTGAATCTAGTAGAGCGCAACTTTCTGAATATGTTTGCATAAGTATTTCTAGAGAGGTCTGAAATGAAAAGAGGCTATTCAGGGAAAGAGAAGATTTCACAAACAATATCATATTAAACATAATAGACATGGACTATGACCTACAAACAGACATTCACTCCAACAAATAGGCACAGAAATGAGACAAAACGACATGGCATTGAACAATATCCACAAGATCATTTAAATCAAATCATTTGCAGTAGTGTACAAAGATGTAGAAAGAAAGAGGGCTCAAGAACTCCAAGATTTCTCTAACATTAACCACTATATTATAATTTAGTAAGAGAAATACAGACAAGAAGGCCTGGGGATAGAGAAAATATCACAAAAAGCCTTTCCATAATTTGAATCTCAATGAGAAATTACAAATAGATGAAAACCCAAGGGCAGAGAGAATTCCATGGAAAGTCTTGCATAAGCTGAAAAACCTCTAGCTAAAAAAGATTTTAAAACTACTTATATACAACCTCCCCTAGCACACAGGCTCGAAAGTCAATCCATCGATCAGTTAGGGTAGAATTAGGGTTAGAATATATTTTCAATAAATAATAGATAAACCCTAAAATAGTCAATTCTTCTCATCAATGTGCTTGGAAAATATCTTAGAAGATCAGATATAGTAATGAATACATCTCCCATCACCATTAATTTGATCAGAGAAGTCGGCTGATCCACCTACTCTATCTGAGACTTGAAAGACCACGCCACCACCATGAAACCCTAAAATCATATTTTGAATATTTGAATATTTGAATATAAACGGTCACAGGTGGTGCGGGTGCTTGTATCAATGGTTCAAATTTGAATCTATTTTCCTTTTAAAACCCAGTCGTTGATCTTTATCTTTATTCTTTATCTTCGAATTCAGATCTAATCCTAGACACGTGGCATGCATTTTCAATGCCTTAAAGATTAAACATCTTCATCCTGGCCATCAAGGGATTACGCCCATCGTCATATATTCTTTACTTGATGTGTCTTTATCTTGTCTATAAACCTAGGACCCTTGATGTCATCAGTGCCACATGTCATCTCAGTGCAATGCCTTGATCATTAGATTTCGATCACTTCTTCATTGAGGCTTTGCGTAGTCTGTCTGATCAAATTGAACTTGATCGGTCTTTAATTTTAGTTTTTTCTTTTCTCATCCTGGCCCACCATGGACACATGTCTTCAAGGCGTGATTCCTTAATGGATAGATTTTGAGCATCTTTGCATTGGGACTTTACTCCTACCATTTGATCAAATGGGACTTGCTCAAAGATTACCCTTAGTTCTGACCTTAGCCTTAACTTGCCTTTGACTCATCTTTAACCTCAGGTGTCTGAAATCCTTTGTCTCCAAGTCACTAGATCATCTCTTTAACTCTGAGTTTATTGTGAGACTTCACGCACAGCACACGATTAAAAAAATCAACAGCTTGCACTTAATCTCCAGATGGAAAGAGCATATTCCATTTTATTTTGAGATCACGAGACTAAGGGTTGTGCTAAGTCACTGAATGAGATGGAATATTCCCTCCGGGTTACGAGGTTAAGAGATAGCCAAGGAAAAATTTAATACGCACATGGCATATAAGAACTTAAGTGCCATGGAAAAGGTAATGAATAACTAGACTGGGCCACCAAGAACTTAGGGTTTACATGAATTCATAGGGTTTTTTGCATGAATTATGTCTTTAAGATATAAACAAAGGCTAAAACCAGATCAAGAAATATGTAGGTTAAACCAATTTTCAAATCAGTCAAATCAATCAATCAATCATTCCATCATCATTTGTATTAAATAGGATATGTCTTTCCTGAAACCAGACATCATCATTTTTCTTAAACGTGATATGTCTTTCCTGAAACTAGACATCATCATTTGTCTTATACAGGATGTATCTTTCCTAAAACCAATTTTTTCGCTTATCTTATACTGGATATGTCTTTCCTAAGACTAGATATCATCGCTAGTCTTTTACAAGATATGTCTTTCCTGAAACCAAACATCATCATTTATCTTATATAGGATGTATCTTTCCTTAAACCAGATGTTATCACTTGTCTTATACATAATATGTCTTTCCTAAAACCAGACATCATCGCTAGTCTTATACAGGATATGTCTTTCCTAAAACAAGACATCATCATTTGTCTTATACAGGATGTGTCTTTCCTAGAACCAGATGTTGTCGATTGTCTTATACAGGATATGTCTTTCCTGAAACCAGACATCATAGGCATAGCTAGTCTTATACATGATGGGTTTTTCTAGAAATTGACCATGATTCTTATCCACAATATATGTGTCCAATGTCAATCGAATAGTTATCATAACCTACCAACATTCTTAACTTCTTACTAATTATTATTTTTGCATCATTTAATCTAAATCTTCTTTCAAGAAGAACGTTCATGTCTTTCCTGCATAAATAATCTCTCAAGGGGGCATCATTTACCTCACTATCATATTGTTCCCACTGGGGCATACTAGGGCATAATTTTTATAATTCTTTGAAACAATGCCTAAAAATGCATTGTATCAAAGGGGAAATTTGTAGACACTTAAAAATGACCTATTGCTTTAATGTAATGGCTATACTAACATTATTCTAAAAATATTCAATAATCTTTATTATTTAATTATTTTACATCCTACAATATTCTAAATTCAATTTCACAATTTCTCTTTAATATCATAATTAAGTGATTTTAATTAATTACTTAATTATTGAATGTCTAAATCAACAAGTCTTCAATTATTCCTCTATAAACTAATTAAATAATTAATATTATTTAATTATTCTCTATAACACTTCAATTAATTAAATAATTATATTATTCAATTAATATTCCCTCTTTGTGATTATCACACATATAATAATTACATAAATCATATTCCCACCCATAATTAAATAAATGATATTTATTTAATTAAACTCATTATTCCTCTCATAAATAAGTGAGTTTAATTCTTTATTTATATTCCCCCATGTGCAAATAAATGAATTATTTTATTTATTTAATCAAATTTATTCCTCCAATTCTAACTCATATTAACTTTCACTCAACTTCTCAATCACCTTTCCTTGACTGATCAATCAATTCAATTATCAACCCAATCTATTCAGTCCTATGATCCATCTAATCAGTCATCTGACCAATCAATTCAGTCAACTATGCAATCTATTCTCTTAAATCTTCAATCTATTTAGTAGATAGATCAATAAATCTTGTCAACAACTCTATCAAGTGATTTGAACTCTCAATCAGTTTGAGTTTAACTCTTCAATCACAGATAATCAGTCCCCCAAACCAAGGAATCCTGATTGGAACCTCCAAAATTGTTATAAATAGAGAGCTTATTTCTCATATTTAAAAACCTCATACACTACACACGCTTCAAAATCTTATTTTGTTGCATTGAGAACTCATTTTGAGAGCCCAAATTTCAATAATAAGGAGAACAACAAAGGATGATTACTAGTTTGCATGTTCATTTATTTGAAAATGATTTCATATTATTGATTTTCCAAGCTTTATGTTTATCTTACTTCCTATTTTGATATTAGGGCACTAACTTCTCAATGGATCTTCTTGTGGTTGATACTTTGATGTTATTTCAATCATTTATGGATCCAAATTACCCTGATTACACTAACCTCTCTCTCTCTCTCTCTCTCTCTCTCTCTCTCTCTCTCTCTCTCTCTCTCTCTCTCTCCTTTTCTTGNCTCCCCTCTCTCTCTCTCTCTCTCTCTCTCTCTCTCTCTCTCTCTCTCTCTCTCTCTCTCTCTCCTTTACTTGAGAATGATTTTGCCTCATAATCCTGCTAAGTAGGGGCTAAATGTACCATCCTAAATTTTAAGCACTCAATTAGTGTATAATTTTAGGATTTATTTAGCACCCACCTTAGTGTGTTTTCATAGTAGGACTTAATATGGCACTTAATAGACACCTAAATTCAAATATGGATCCTCTTTCATTTCAATCTCAATTTTAGAATTGAGGCAAGCCCTTATTTATAAGTGTTTTCCTCTATTTTTTCCTCAAATCACATAATTCATTTCATCACCTAGGCCCTATGTAACTATGTGTCACCTTCATGTTCTACCTTGATCTCAGACTTGGTTGTAATTTGTAATCTAGAATCCCCTGATTGTCCAAAACATGCGGTCTCGATCTAAGCTCTGATTGACTAGAACATAATGCCTAGGGAATTGTGTTCCCAAGCATATAATGCCCAAGGAATTTTAATCCTTAAGGATTGGGCCTAAATTGGATCTGTGGTCCCGTCTTGCTGGTTTAGTGGGATATTTGGATCTACAGTCGTCCTACTTATGTTTTAACCCCTGAGATGTTGTGAGAGGTATATAAACACCATATCTCTCCGTATTTTTTCATGCATTATTAAGAATCCAACATTATCAAATGGCATTCATTATCATCAAGAGAAAGCATTTGTGTTCAAAAAATCAAGGCAAGCATTCAAGCATTCAAGATCTAGACTTCTTCTCAGGCATTCAAGGTGTTCTTCTCCATGGATAGGGCTTATTTCCCTCATTGAAGGCCTAGAAAGGGAGTGTTCTATAAAGGAAGGAAATACAACCTCATCTACATCTTATTTCTTCTTAATCAAGCATTGTGTAAAACTACAACATCCATTACATAAGGTTTTATCTTTCATGATTTCCTTAGCATGGTTACACTTACCTCTTAAGAATGTTTCTTATACACATGATAAAGTAGGATTTTCAAATTCCTATAGTCCCTTGAATGATCATATTCAAGAGCTTTTTTTGGGAATGATATTTGTAGTGGTTTGTAATTATTCTAAGTGTTAATTTTTCATTTAATGACATTGTGTAGTTTTGGACATTCACCCTGTTGGGTCTCAAAACTACAGTTCAGAAGGAGGCACATATTTTGACATTTATAATCTTGAACATAAAATTAGGGACAATAAATAAGGATCACCAATAAAGGGTTGATTATTCTACTCTTCTGGTTCTACTAAACCAAGGCGGTGCACATTTCAACTTTGTCGGTTTTGAATTTGAAAATACAAATTTAGTACTAATTAACCCAATTAAGAAATGAAACCTAAACCCTACTTTCTCCAAATAAAGAATCAAATCATCAATCACCAGTCCCTTATCTATTGGGTTACAGAGTCACCTCCCATTAAGCTTCCATGTACCTTCTATGAGACAGCCTGAAATTGTTATCAGACCATCAACCCTCACATTCTATTAATGTAGTCATATCAAGAGTTAAAACATATGGCCAGTTCAATTAAATTTAATTCCACACATGGAAACCAACTGAACAATAAGAATAAGACCATGTTTTCATTATTCTTTACTCATTTTCAAACACATGTAAAAAATTGAAGGACATACACAAGTCTTAGAATGGTAATTAAATTTGCAATTTAATTATCGCGAAGAACGAAACTCAAAGGAAACTAAAACACACAAGCCATTTTTTCAAGGGTAAAAGTTTGTAATATGAATAGATATATATTTGTTTATAAAACCCAAAAAAGAATCTATTTTCATTATCCCACCTATGTCTCTATTTATACTCCTTTTTCAAAACGGTTGCGGATTCCTCAAAGAGGAAACAACAAGCTTCCAATCGTATTGCATTCCACTTTATATCACAAGCCAACAAAATTTCACAACCTTATGAGTCCTAGTCGTTACACATTACAAAAGACCATTTTATAATGGATATACAAAAGGGCGGTGCTTAATCTACATGAAGTCCATCGAGTAGTCGATTCATCTCCTCCTGGAATTGTTCATGGTCAAAATCGTGCTCTTCAAAAATGGCACGCAGTTATGCCTTATCTTGCTCTACCTCCAACTCAAAAATGTATCTCTAGTACCCTGCATAGCTAGTGGAGAGGTCCCAAGAGGCTGACATGATATCACTCCAAATATATTTCTGATTTTATTTATCAAAATCCAAATCTGGCTGGAGAATCAAACATGGATTTTCATTTGGCATTCCTTCAACTACTAGAAAACCCATACTGTTGTCCAAATTTTGATAAATCCCTATGTTGTATGGAACTACTACCAAATGCATCTTATAAAGAGATTAATCATCAACTTGGCAGTTGCATTAAAACCTGAAAATGTTTCACATAGGGTGGCTTGCCTTGGAAAATCTAGAAAATAAATGCCAATGAATCATAATTTCATTTTGCAACTTTTCCTTCCTTGATGTCTTATCAAAATCTTACTATAGATTACATGTTAATAATCTTATTATTTAGCCCCATTTACATCCCTTGATTTTGAAAAGGTACACCTGCACAAATCCACCTTCCATCATCTCTTTGGTTCCTTACTGATAGTTGTCCACCCACCTCTTTACTGGCACAATGCTCCAAGTACGGTGCAATATCGCAAAAGCTTAATCTTCAAGTTAACAAAATAGTGATTATACCATTATTTCCCAAACCTCCCTTTTCATAGCATGCGACATAGAGATGACATTATTCCACAATCGTCAGTTCTACTCCCCTAAAAAATAGACACAATCAACTCCCAGTCTTGCATCAAAACATATTTTGACAAAATGATTAGGAAAAGGTTGATTACTCAAAAATTGGTACCACTAATGGCTCTATCTGGTGGATGCATATTCCCTGTGAATATGGAAAGAATCCAGCTATCTCATGGAAGAAGTGGACCATAATTTATTCATTTGGGAACAAAAACAAAAACTCATGTATGTTGTACATACTAGACCACATATTGCACATGCAGTATGAATAGTTGCAAGATTTTTTGCTAATCCCAAAGAATCACATATGACTGTTGTGAAAAGAATCCTAATATATCTGAAGAATACCGAGGAATATGGCTTATGGTATAGAAGAGAAGGAAATTTTGAACTTAAGGTCTTTACCGATGTTGATTGGGCTGGAAATATTGATGACCGGAAGAGCACAACTAGAGGAGCATTCTTTATGGGTGACAGACTTTTCACATGGATCAACAAGAAGCAAGGATGCATCTCTCAGTCTACTATAGAAGTAGAGTATGTTGTTGCTACTGCAAAATGCTCAAATATTGCATGGATCAAATAGTTACTAGAAGGTATGCATATGACAATTCTTGAACCAGCAATTATCTATTGTGACAATACAAGTGCAATAAACATTTCCAAGAATCCAGTCATGCATGCTAAAAATATCATATTGCCATCAAGTATCATTATTTGAGAGAACAAGTTCAAGCAAAGGAGGTGATACTTGAGTATGTGAAATCAAAGGAACAATTGTTTGATATCTTCACCAAGCCACTACCCAAGGATGCATTTGAATACTTGAGAAAGAGACTAGGGGTCAGACCCTTGTCTACTGGTCAATAAGATGACTAGAAGGCTGCATCAGCCTACATATTATCATAATATCATTCATGTTGATGCAAGCAGAGAGATGGACTTCAAAGATACATCTATACATAGCAAGGTATTTATCTACTCCAAGCACCAGAGTTATTACCGATGGATTGGAAATTCAAGGAATATATTATGGATAGAAAGGATTTGTTTGGCGTTATTGTCAAAAATATTTGTTTGGCATTGTTGTCAAAGGGAGAGATTATATCCATTATCACTTCTTATCACCTAAGGGAGAGAAATATCTCATTATCATACAGATAAAGGAAGAGATTATATCCATTATCATCTCAGGGAAGAGATTATATCCATCAAAGTATCTAGAGAGAGAGATGTAACAAGAATGGGAGAGTACACACAAAAGGAAAGAATTGCTGACAAGAGACATCACAAGAAAGGAGAATAGTCAAAGGGAGAGAGTTTGACAGAGAAGGAGAACACATCATATCAGAGAAAGAAAGATTCTACATCTATCCAGTGAAAGGATTGAAGACAGAAAGAAAGATGCAAGAATCAAATCAAACCTATTTGAGCTTACCGAAAGCCAGACATTTGTAATAGTCACATTAGGAAAGCTTGATGAAACTGTATATTTCATATTGTATTAGTAATAGTATAGTATGATAATGTAGTATGTTGCCATCAATGCCTTAGGGAGAGATTGATGACATGTAACTGATTGAATGTTTGAAGATGTTAAGTTGATGATCATGCAAGACATTAAATCAGTTAATTTATAGTATTGTCATTGATTTCAACTTGATATAATCTGTATGGTCATGGAAATATTGTCAAAGACTTCAAATAACTGATGAATCAAAGGCTATGCTTTCAGTAGTGCATATATGTCAAGTATTCACAAAGTGACTGTATACGCCGATAGAATGCACACCGACAGTCAAAGTAAAAGAGTAAAGTCACAATGATACCCGATGAACAAATGCATAGCATTACTGATGAGAAAAGTCACAATGTTGCCTGACGAGAAAAGCACAGTGTAACCCGACGGACAGAATTACAGTGTTGCCCAATGGAAAAGACAAGGACGGAGATCTTGATGACAATTGAAGTCACACCGACGGAACAGTCCATTATCACTGATGACTAACAGAAGTGTTGCTTGATAGAACAGAGAGTTCAGAAAATGACAAAATGCTGAGTTGTCAAAGAGCTAAAGATTGACTTAACTGATACTTATCATTGTTTTAAACATCCAGATAAAGCTGGAGATAAGTAATTGATTTAAAGTTGATTTGTCCAGTTGGAAAGAAGATCTCTTTGAGATACAACTAGAGTTTTGCTTTAAATCTAATTTGTGAGAATTGTGGATCACGCCAAGAATCAAGAAAGCCAAGAAATGGTGAAACATGTCTATAAAGAGACAAACCCAATTCATTACGAAGAGTGTGGGGTGAAGAGAAAAGAGGGAAGATGCTAACAAGATTCTAAAGGAGAAGAAAGTCTTCATTCAGACCTAATCAATCAAGCTGAGGAAAGAGCTAGATTCTGCAAACACCGACGAACAGTGAGATAGCATCACAAAGTAGAACAGTGTGGAGCAAAGGTATAGAATTTATTATATTGATCAGAGAGGTAATGCACTTACAATAGATCTGAAAATCTATAATTAATTTGTATGTATGAACATATCATTAATGTTTCAGTTTAACCATTGAAGCATCAAGTCTCTTAACCGAGCGGGACTTAAAAGTCTTCTACAATTGAGATACATCCCAAGGAGTATCAAAAATTTTGATCATAGAAAGTAGCATTGGATATGCCCGATACCTATTGACAGGCCAAGTGAGTGTTTGATCAAGGATGGTAGCATTAGATGCCACATACTAGGTGACAAACTATCTTTTAAATCCTCTAACAAGGTCACACCTAATAGTGTTTTTGTAACCTTTAACAGGGTTGGCTCCTAACAGAGCTCACTTCAAAAGAGTGAAAATTTGGGGTACCGATCCTAGTGGTTTTTCCCTTAACAAGGTTTCCACATTAAAAATCCATGTGTTATGTGTTTATATTTCATTACTTTACTGTTTTACATTTCACATATGCAATTCTGGATTAATCGGTATACTCTGCATATTTATTGTGTTTCAGTAAATAGTTGACATCTTATCGGTAAACATACATAAGAAGGTTTTACAAATCACTCCGAAAAGTAGTAAATTGATATAAGTATTTCAAGGCATTCATCTTGTAGGACAGAAGATAACTAGAGGCATAATTTGTGGTTATAAGTTTTAAGGGTTGATTTAAGGATTAATTTTTGAGGCCACTGATTCA
>MU228345.1:135665-155321 GCA_018584345.1 Thuja plicata
TTCAAGATAATGAAATTTTAAAGTAATTTAAATTTAAAATAATAAAATTATACTTTAAACTATTAAGTAAATTTTAAAAAACTAAAAAAAAAATTAATTCAAAGTGCAGAACCAAACAGAGAATATGAGACCTGCATTCTAATCCCAATTCGAAAATGTTCAACCAAACAGAGAATGAAAATTTCATAAATTCGAATTCCTATTTTCAATTTGACAACCAAACGGAGAATGTGGATTTACAAATCCATCTTCCAAGGCAACCAAACAGTCCCAAAAAAGCATAACCGGGGTTTGCATAACCAGGGTATAGATAACCATGATTTGCATTATTTTTCAATTCCCCAACCAAACGGGCCCTTATGGTATTTATCAATTGCATTTAGCACGATAATGTGAAAGTGGCATTTGACATAGAGAAATTTGCATTCGTGAAACTCAGAGAAAGGGAGGGGAAAAACCAATATCATTATGCATTGTAGCAGATACTCAATTTATTTGCATTAAGGATTTATTGTCATTTTGCCTCAAGGTACCTTTAGTTTGAAAAAATTGGCATTCATGAGTTGTAACAAATAAATTGAAACAAACAGGCATACAAGGTCTAGTTGACAAATAATTATGAAAACTTATGGCTCATATCATTGAACATCAAGTTTTTTCTTCAGTCGTGACTATGGTGATTGGAGGGAACTACTTGACTCTTTGTAGGAACGCTCAAGGGTGTGATTTGGAGACATCTTTCAGGAGTGAGTTTCATAGATCTTCCCAAACAAAAACTTATGATCTTGAATCTAACGTGACTAAAACGTTCAAATTGTTCTCACTTCTGAGCTTTCTTGGCTTGAGGAGAAAGCCGAGGAAGTGGAGCAATTCTTACAAAGCACAAGCCACGATGAACATGAACAAGCTAATTTGACCCTCAATATCATCATCTGCTAGGTGATCACAACATCTACTTCACTTTTTTAAAATTGTCAAAGTTTGAGTCGTGTAGGCAAGGAAGAAATTGTGGAAATGGAGGTTGCGATTCGTGCAAAGCAGAGCCATTTGTGCAGCATATGTGGGAAACAATTCCACTGCGACGAGAACATGCACATTCACATGCAATCCCACAATGAGCAATACAAAAGGAAGGAAACCCTAATATCAAGTATGCCCAAGCACAGAAAATCATTTTATTCATGCCCCTTCCAAGGTTGCAAACACAAGCGTCATCCCAATTTTAAGAACTTAAAATCAATGGTATCCCTGAGGAACCATTACAGAAGAAGCCATTGTGCTAATAAGATGTATACCTGCAACAAGTACGGAAAGGAGTTTTCTTTCGTGGGAGATCTAATAACCCATGGAAACAAGCGCAGGCATATCACATGGTGATGTTCTTGCAGCCTAACCTTTTCAACACGGAATAAGTTGCTTCACCACATGGCATTAGGGGTGTGTTGCCAAAATGGAACCAGCAGAGTAGGCTAACAATTTATTGTTACGAAAGTGAACTTTTCGGGCTTAAAAGTCCAAACAAAAAGCCTATCAACTAATAAATTTTATCCTTCGTTGAGCAAAAGATCAAAAAACCTGGTCCTTAAGACCATCTAACTAACCACTATAATTGTATAGTTCATTCATAAATTATCAAAGTCACAGAATATACTTGACAAAAACATTAGTGGAACCATGGTACGGTTGTAGACAACGCCCAACAGATACTGACTAGAATTACATATCTAATGGGAGCTTTGGCAATGGTTAATACAAGTGATAAAAAAATTAATGTTCATAAAAACGTCTAGCTAGCATCTCAAGTTGCTACATCCTTTCATAAACACTATTACACCTCAAGTTGCAACGTTAATAAAGGAGTAATCAAGTTACTGACTAAATATGGAGACAAGTCACTCATAGTGACCTATTACTTTTCTCAATGTATCTTATAAAATATTTGCTAAAGTTCTTACACTAAGACTTGTGTATATTCTCCCTGCATTTATTAGCAATACCCAAAATCATTTTATCAAAGGTACGTAGATTTTGGAAAACATTCTAACCTATTAGGAGGCAATGAAAAAATTGGCCATGTTTCTTTTAGACTTTGAAAAGGCATACGATAGAGTAGAATGGTCATTCTTGCTTATAACACTTGAAGCATTTGGATTCCCTTATAGCTTTTGTCACTTGCTTAAAACTCTAATGAAAATTGTTGTAATAGGTTGATTTAATGGCTCCCTATCTAAGAACTTTACTTTGGAAAGATCTATTACGCAAGGATGTCCCCTTGCCCATGCACTCTTTGTTATTGCTTCCAATGCAATTTTTTTAGCTGTTGAGGGAATCTACAATGTCCCCTAGGATCAGGATCATTTCTCTCCCCAACACAAGATGATCTATCAATATACAATGTGTTGATAATACAACATTTTTTTGGAACTTGATGGAGGGAACCTAGACTCCCTTATGCAAAAGCTTAATCTTTTCTACATTGCCTCTGGTGCAAAACTCTCTACTACCAGAATCATTATGCTTGGGTGTCAGGGCAGCCCTCCAAGATGGTTTGCAAAGCATGTGTTCCAGTGGGGAGGGCCCACCAAGCAAGTCAGACATTTTGAGATTCCATTTGCTCTTAATCCCTTTTTGAAGGCTATGTGGCTATGGATAAAGGGCAAGATTGATTGCAAATTAGACAAATGGAATAAACAATTTATATCCCTGACTAGGTAGATCCAAAGCTGCCAAAAAGTATTATCCTCCTACAATCCATGTTATTCATCTGTTTGACTTTTCAATTGCTACCAAAAGATTGGAAAGTTTTTGTGGTCAGATGGTAGAGGAAAGAATAAGCGCCATTCTGTTAAATGTGAGCGATGTGTTTGGATAAGATGTATAGGGTGTTGGGCTTAAAAAACCTCAAGTGTCATGGAGTGGCTCACACTGTTAAGTGGATTCTCAAAGGCATGTATGGAAATGAACCATGGAAGATACAGGTTAGAAATAATATCAAGTTTTTGTCCCTGAGCAGGCCAAATCATGGAAGATGCTTCCATTCAATAACTTGCTATATTGCAGTTTCCTAGTTGTTCCTGCAGAGTCTACTGTATTCAAAGAGTATTTGGAAGGCTTGGGCATCAGTTAAAAAAAAGGTTATTATTATTAACAATGGCATCTTAAATGACAACAATATGATTCATGAAAATAGATTTATATGGTGGAACCTTGAGCATAAAAAAAATAATTTAACCTTACTGCAAAGCACTAGTCATCTAAAGAGATTGAGTGTTTTAAGGACATACTTAGTAGCTTAAAGCTTGGCCTCCGTAAGCGGCAAATCTGATCTTCCTCCCTCCAATTAGAGGACTGAGTGTTTTAAGGACATACTTAGTGGCTTAAATCTTGGTCTCTGTAAGCAGCGAATTCGATCTTCCTCCCTCCAATTAAGAGGACCTAATCTATTCTTAGAGAGGCATATAAAACTCTTGAGTTGCCCAAAGTCTGTATCCAAGACAGTAATTGCTTGAAGGAGTTTAAATGGATGTAAACACTAAAATGATTTCTAAAACATTATGCAATAAGGTTTCTTTAATTGATTATCTCCATAAGACGTGGAATACTTCTCTATCTAATAAACAATGGAAAGATGTTTTTAAAGAGCACTGGTCTAATATTATGGAACTTAAAAAGCTTGTTTTAAATGGTTGTTGATAATTCAAAGATTACCTTATAAAATTAATCGTACTAATATTGGATTGTGCAGCACTTGTAGACAGTATGAAACAATAAAACATTTTTTTTTTATACTATACAAAAGAAATGATTTTGCTTTGATCTTAAAGGCTGGGGAGGTAATATCATTTGGACTGAAATTTTATTTGGGAATGTTCATAAGTTAAACAAGTAACATTTTTTGGTACTTTCTTTTTACAGAAATTTTATGGCATATTGGGATTGTGAGGAATAAGGAAAAGTTTCAAAGTGCAAGGTGGTCACTAACTGAGTCTTATACAAGACTCATATTTTACAATGTTTCATTGCAGGTTACTGTAACCATGGAGATTTCTAAGTACCAGTTGATTAAGCTACTGGCTGATGGAACTGTTATGGTCAATTCATCTGAGATCTTGTATGGGCAGACAGCTTTTTAACAAAAGTGGAAACAAGCCATTGTAAAAAGGTACAATGATGACATGCCTCTTGAAGAGTTTAAGGAGATATGGGGAACAAAAGTAAAGTACGGGAACACATTAATGAAGAAGATGACTTTGCTGTCTAGGTCATCAGATCCAATGAGTTATCAGAGATTGGTCCTCCCATTGGATGGAGAGGTCTAGACCAGTTTAGTGAAAGTATTAACTTCTAAATTGGTTGCTTACTATAATTAGATTGTAGATATGTGTCATTGAGCTACTTCAGCTTTACCATTTGTTTCGGTTAGATTGCTGCTATTTTAACTGTAGCTTTTTGTATATCAGTCGCAGCTAATAGGTATAGATACGGTCTATGATTAGCCTCGCACCTCTGCTACTTTATTAAAGCATGACCCTGCATGGTCCTCTTATTTTTCTTACTGGTAAATGAGCTGATCTGAGACAGCTTCATTAATATATCTGAAACTCAACCGATGTTATATTCCAATCTTATTCAACTATCAATCGATGTTATATTCCAACATTATTCAACCATCTTTAATATAAAGAAAAAAGTCACAGCATATACTTGACAAAAACATTAGTGGAACAATGGCAGGGTTGCAGACAGTGCCCAACTGATACTGACTACAATAAGCATATCTACTGGGAGCTTTGGCAATGCAGCTGCCGATATAAGTGATAAAAACATTGATGTTCATAAAAAGCTAGCATCTCAAGTTCTACCTCCTCTCATAAACACTGTTACACCTACAGATTTATTTTTGCTATTCCCATTTCTATCTAAATGCAGCAAACTGGTTTTCCCATCACTGCTTTTTCCCAGGCACAGTACATATTTGTTTGGAGCAGTTTCTCTTAAATAACAAAGTTCAAGGAACATTCCTGAGAATAGGCTAAACCTTGTAGCTATTTAGTGTAAATGGTTCTGCTCAATGTGTCAATTTTGTCGCTTTTGGTCCCTTAAACCGCTGACCGCTTGGTCTCACGGATGTCACTAAAATTCCTCCTCCATTCATTCACTGCTTCTCTTTCCAGACAGTACAAATTTGTTTCAAGGGAGAATCCTGAGGTAGGCACAGAGAAATATAACTGTACCTACAAATTGACTCTTGGATTGATTATTTCCTGAATTCTTGACATCTATATCTGTCGAACATCAACAAACTTGATATCAAGACTTAACATTCTTTTCATCACTTCAAATACTAGCTTGTTTCCAAATCCCAAAACATGGTCATGATAAAAATATATTTTCTTTGGAATTTCCTTGGGCACATCACAAAATAGGGAGGCCTGGTGCAATTTCTGCCGGGCTGATGCATTATACCACGGCATAAAAAGAATCAAGGGATAACATCAACATACTTACTGGCCTAAGTCTAGATCGCCTACAAACCTAGGTCCGAATTTAGAAAATGAACATGAGATGAAGGAGCTGATAAGCAGATTCAGCTTATAGAATGCACTGAGGAATTGTCCATTTCAACAGATCATGTGCTGAAACGTGATTTTCGTCAATCAAAATTCTTCTTAGTCTTTCAATTCCTGAAGCGAAGACAAAAATCAAAACTTCTCACCTCCAACTATAAAATGGTCGGTCTAAACTTGTGTCATGCAAACAAATGATGACATCATTGAGGACCATATGACTAAAAAGTAACACTTCAACAAGTTCAAAGTGCAAACTACAATTCGGAAGCAAAAGTCAGCATTCAAGGAATTTTTCACTCCATTGATTTTGTCAATGCACTCCAGACCTTGACTATTGAAAACTTCACAACAATTGTTTCAAAGGAATAAATCAACAAACCACATCTATATATTCCACTCTCAAACTTGAATTATAAAAGCATGATCGACAAAATATATCATATTAGATTTGTTCCAGGAGGGAAGATGAACTTGGGGAAGGTGAAATGATCCACCTTCCACTGATTACAAAATTCCAAGCATTGACTTGGTTTACAAGCTACACAATTGTTGACGAACAAAAATTAAAGCATCAACATTTGAAACATGGTATGCCTCTTCAACTTGACAAGAGTTCACCATATGAAAAGTTGTACTTAATGAAACATCTCACACCTGGCACTAATAGATGGAACAAATTTTGCAACCTTATAGCACCATTTGTTTGAATCCAAATTAGCAGGAACATTTTCCATTTTTCTCCTCCTTGAAGCTCCCTTGAACCATACAATGGTAAAATTTTGGTTTGAGCTATGCTACACTCCGAGTCCCGAGTAACCTTCCATTCACAATAGATGATTTATTGAAATATGATAGTTTCAAATAAAGAGAAATGCACTTACTACAGAGCTTTAGAAAAAATAACTCTCGATTTGGTAGATAGTTTTGCCCATCCACACAAGAAATCTTTAAATTCTCAACAAAAAGAAATTATTGTTTTTCCCATCTTAGAGAAAGTGTATGTTGAATACATTACTTTACGACCAAGTAAGTGTAATGGCCAGCAAATATGGATAACTCCAATTGTCATATGAAATATTAAACATTTCCTAAACAAAGCCTCTGAATCATGTGTTAACTTTATTGATGTCTTATCACAAGAAGCACACAAACAAGACTGCAGTTCCTGTTCTTGTTCCAATAACCCCTAACAACCTGCAGTTGAGTTACTTTCATAACATTTATATTCCATGTTTTGACAGCATCATATTACCAATACTCAGAAAAATAATAAGCATAATCAAACGTCAGGAATTCCCACATATGATTCTGTCATAACATACTGGACAGCATCTAAACATGACAATAGTGCAATCAAATTCAGTTAACATTCCTACGCCTCGATAAGATCATGTCTTAAACAAGTGCAAACTGCAAACTGCAAACAGAAAACCATGTTTTATTCAACAAATGCCACAGTTTTTACTTTCCAAATGCTACCAAAGGACTTTGGTGTTTTGCTCTTTGAAATATTGATATTATTGAATATCATTTGTTTTTCTTTGATCCATTCCTGCCATTTTCATCATAGTTGCTATAACTTTGATGTCTACGAGCTATATTTGGCATTAGATATCACAATCTTTTATTTTAGTTTTTGCTATTTTTATGAAGATTATCACTTCTTAATTTATGGTGTTTTGATGTGATTTATCCATTTTAAACCAATGTAATTGAAACACTTACACTTCACCATGTAAATGAAATGTTATTTTTGACAGCAATCTAAATATCAAGTAACTCATCTGATTGTTTTGCAGTCTTCAATCTAACACTATTTCCAATCCTGGCAATAATGTAAATCTCAAAACAGACACTCAGCAGCTTGACAAGCACCTTGATTTAACTAATGTTAAAGTTGAGGCAGCAAGTACACTTTCTCGATCTTGAATATATAGATGAACTCAAGAAAGATTGTCTACATACACATCAAATTATTAAACAGAAAGTTTAACTTACATTGTCTACATATACATTAAATTATTAAACAGAAAGTTTAATATATTGATCAAATAAACACCACCTCCATCAAATGAGAGACACTTGATCCTAACCATCCGCTTCAATTGAAACTCACTAGACATTACTCGCACGTAGTCAATGTGCCATACATCTAGTAATATATGACTATCTGGAAGATTGTTCTAGTCTGCCTGGAATATTGAAATTTCAAAGCAAGTTAAAGAAAATAGGCAAAATTCAACAAAATAGGCTTTTCAAAACTCGGTCATAATAGTTTCAAACTTCTTCTCGTTAGTTTAATTATATTGTTTTAACATTGTCTGCACAAAAGTATTGAGATAGTTCTAAGTTTCCATCTGACAGTCCCACTAAAAAACTTGTGGCACAAACATAAAAAGGCATTATAATTATCACAAAATACATGGGCATTCAAATCACAAGTATTCAAAAAAAAGAGCAGATGATTTTGATTTCTATTAAGAACATGGCATTAAGGGTCCAATGGCAAAACTTTAAAACCGGTACTAAAAAAATATTCACATACAGAAAGAACAGTAATACTAATTGCAATGAGGACTGAACCAAGAGCTTTTCTGATCCGAGAGATATGTACAATGCTACCAATATCTAATTTGCCCAAACAGATGCTGTTTTTTATATACTTGTGTGGTGGGAAATGAAACTAATAGAAAGAGAAGATGAAGAGCTAATTTGCCTCAAGAGTCTGAAAACCTATCAAACATGTGACTACTCTGGAAGCAATCAGTACCTGCCATGATGTGTCAGATAAAGACAAACTGCTGGTGTCAGGTTGGCACTGAGTTGGAAATACTGTTAGAGCTTCCCAAACAATCAACTTACCTTCTCATCTGCAGCTCAAAATAGGATGCTTGAGACCCTAAATTTGATTACCACTAAGGAAGCCTCTGTTGTCATTTCCACTGGGCAAATGCATTATACCATGGCAGAAAAATTCCTACGTGAAAAGTTGATTTATAGGATTATCAAAGCAAATAAGCAATCAAGTGTTCCCTCCATTATTTGTAAACCAACATTTTTTCTTTTTGCTTATTGTTTCTCTGGCTAAATGTATTATAGATGTTATTCTATGGTATAACATTAGCTATAAAAAATTGCCAATATGTTAAATTTTGCGCATAAAAATCCCCAAGAGTGCAACCTACAATCATTTCAGATGCTGCAAGGCTTTTCTGGTAAAGCATACAGATCACCTAGCCTGGCATATTAATTCTGAACACAGGAAAAAACAGGTAATATTAACTCATTCTTCATCCACTTTCTTCTTCCTTTTCTTCTTTTTGTTTTTTTCCTTTTTCACCTTGTTTCCTTTTCCATGCTTTTTCTTTGATTTTTTGTACTTTCTATTTCTATCCACATCACTGTCCACATCACTGTCCATTCTTGAATGTCGTTTGCATTTTTCCTTGCTCTCTTTATTTCTAGAATTCTTACTCTTAATTTTATCTGGACCTGCACAAGCAGCATCAGTCCTGCTGGAAGATGGCATGCTTGGTCCAATAATACGCTGCTCCCAGTCCTCCTTTACTCGAATCTCTGAAGGCACTGCCAAGGATGATTCCCCTGCAGGAGACATGAGGTAGGGGCCTGGTTCATCCATCCGTGACCCTACAGCTCCCCTACCTCTTTTGGCTCTGTGATTCACAACAATGTTTTCTTCAATCAGTTAAAATGAACATACCTCCAGTAATGGCCAGAGTAACACTGAACATTCTTTTGAAACAATCCTCTAAAAACAATCATTGGGAGAAGACATGCTACAGACCTTGACCGTAAGAAGGCCTCAATCTCTTCATCGCAGAGGGATTCATCCCTGAGGCCACGATGATGTATTTGGTAGTCATGTGTTGAATCTTCTGAATCTATTGCATTCTCACAAACCCTTTTCCTCTTAGCTGAATAGTACTGCTCGTCTTCAGGACAGTCTGACAAATCAGAAGAACGAGCTGAGCTACTAGACTGCTTTTTGCAGCCCTTTACCTCTTTAGAACTAGAATATGCTTTATAGTTTGAATCCTGCATGTCATGCTCTGAACTCTTGGATGGCATATTTTTCTGATATTTACATGATTGGTTCTGATGCATTTGTCGCTCAAGTTCCAACTCTTTTTCCCTAAGTCGCCACATTTCATTTACATCTGCCATGCGGTTAGCTGCAATTGCATACAAACAAATATTGAAGACAAAATTCAAACCAAAACCATTTTTTTTAATATAATGGAGCAAAAGAGAATAGAAAATGCAAACAAATATCCAAGATAAAGTTCAAACCAAAACCAGATTTGCTTTGATATAATGGAGCAAAAGAGAGTAGAAAATGCAAACAAATATCTAATACAAAGTTCAAACCAAAACCAGATTTGCTTTGATACAGTGTAGCAAAAGAGAGTAGCAAAAATAAATAAAGTTGAGCACAAAGAACATTAGAAAATAGTACCTGAGAAAATATAAGCAAAGTAATCCACTAACAAATCGTGCATTTATAACACCATCAAACCACTTTCAGTTAAGTTATAGTTCCTTAGTAACTCAAAACAGTACTGCAGAAAAAGGAGATCAAAAAAACAACCACATTATTTTCTCCTACTGCTTTTCACTAACTTAGGCAAAGAAAAGGGAACTTAAAGGATATAGTGAAATGTTGTAAGAGGGTTCAAAAAGTGGACATTTTGAACCCAGTTTGCAAATAGAACATATTCAGTTCATGTTACCATCTGAAAACTGAACTTTATCTTGGTTCATAGTTCTGAATGATCAAATTAGATCTGGCCAAAGACATATTATGCAACAAAGTTACTAACTATAGATATGGAGAAAATAATGTACTTCAGTACAAGAAAATGGATGCATGTGGGTAAGTGGGGTTCAAGAAACAAAACCATTTTATAATTGAAAAATAGACTAATACTAACAGCAACAGGAAAAGGGTAATTAATCAACATGAAACTGATACTCCTACAATGGCAGACACATACTCAAAACACAACTATCCTTAGGGGCATCAGGTGAATGATGACAAACCTTGTTGGACACCACGCACTGTTGCAGTTAGAAACTGTGAATTGGGTCGTCCACGGACCTTTGGTTTGGCTAGATAACCATGCACACCTTCTTTATCAGCTTGTAGGCGTAACAATTTTGCTTCTTCCATGATCAATGCTGCTAACTGTTTCTCAGTGTCAGGGTCCATAGCGTATGCAAAGTGTACTGTCTACAAAAAGCTTCAGGTAATTTTAAAAGATAAAGATCCACTTATCCTCTATGACTTCCACTGCCACAGTTTCTCCATAGCAGGATCCTCCTGGTTCAATTGAACCATCCAAATCAGTCTCAAAACTTTTAAATGCTTTCCAATTTTTAAAAAAAACACTACTTAAGTCATATAAACTTACTAAGACTGGAAACTATTACTTGCTATAACAAAATCCAAGAAACAAGATTTGCACGCCAAGGACAAGGTTCTCAAAAGACAATTAAATGGAGAACTCGAGTGGGTAATAATTTCTGAAGGTTCAACCGAAACTGGGAGCTTTCCCACCTCTTCTATAATAGGACAAGATTTGAAGGTCAAGCACATGCAGAGAGGCAGATTCATCCTTATCATTTTCACTTATTCTCTAGCACACAATGCATCCGCAGATAGAGGAAAGCAGATATAAACTTTAAATTCCTTACCAATGGTATGGAATGGCATTCATATTGTAAGAACAAGATAAAGAAAATTTAAGAATTTCAAAAGCAAGGACCAATGTCAGATTTTGCAATAGTTTCTACCTCGACAAAATAAAAATAAGCTGCAAAAAACAACAAAAGAAATGTGGCCTACAAAATAATCCTGATTGAAATTGAATGCCAGAACTCTAACAAAGAGCACTAATACTTACAAATGACATTAAAACACTACCTTGCAATTAAGAATAGAAACCAAACCCTAGGTCACTACCAGCATGGATCACCAGCTCAAAGTTTTAAAAAACCCAGAGCCGGTTGATCTTAGAAAACTCTCAGCAGTAAGGCAGCTCACTGTCCCAGCAAAGATGTGACAACGTTTCTGTGTAACAAATATGGGTTGCGTTTGGGAGAATCCCAAGTTTAATGTGCCATGTCCATGCACAATTCAGGTTGAAATCTAAAAGCTGCAGCTTGAACTTATGATATTCTATGTAACTATTCTAAACACAGCTCACAACCCTAAACAAGATGTACTTAGAAAACAAATCTGCAATTTGAAACCCTGTTAAATTCGATAAGCACAGCTCGATTTTTTGTTAAAAAGCCCAAACAGAAATATAAAGTCAAGGATTATTGAAATAAACTAGAACAAACTCATATTCAGTAAAGTCTAAAACAAGCAAAAAGGAGGCAAAGAAAAAAAAAATTAAATTTAGAATTGATGAAGCTCAAAGCACAAATGTGGGTCCATGCTTAAAACCAGAGCCTCCCAAGTTCAATGCTTGGTGAGAAATTTGTTAGAACTACTGTTAAGGTCATCTTTAAATTGATTTAATTTTTAAATCCTGAGCTACTGAGGCTCAAGAAACAAAACATGACTCTATGCTTATTTGTTGCCCTGAGATATATGGTTTTCAGGAAGCTCTGTGTCCATTAATACACATCCTTCACCTGGCAAGTGCTCACTGTGACCTGGGAATGCACCTAATCAAGAAGGAATCAACTCAGCCCTACAAACAGTTAAATCCCAATAGTATCATCACTACATACCCAGCGAGAGAGTTTGCTATACCAAAATTGCCTACCAAAAATTAAGTAGCCCTTAGAAATTATTTAACATAACCTGCCCGACACCTAACCCTAATGTCTGTGCCCCTTGTGTTTATGTCTCTTTGTAAGAATAAGAATGGAAACAGTTCTGACACTTTTTGACCTAGTCTCATGCATACTCAAAGGCAGAGCCATAACATAATCAAAATAACATCTATATCTCCAACTAAATTACATCAGCTGGTTGATGATAGTAAAATTTGATATTGTTCAGGTAACTAGAATGAAATGGTAGAGCAGGGTACTTTTTAGTGAACATGGTTCAGATACTCCTCACCACAATAAAGTGGTTAAAAACTCCATTCGCATGTATCTGGAAACAATTATGGGGTGTTCTAAATTGTGATCCATCTTTACAATTCTTTAAGATAAAGTCTAAACCTGCCCCATGGCGTGTTCATTACGACCTCTAGCCTGACTCGACACCTAACAAAAACACCAACAGCAAAAACCCCAAACAAGATGAAAATAGAAGAACAGGTCAAATTGCATCTATGATAATTTACAACATAAACCTAAAATTACAAGCAAATGAAATGATTTTCAGCTTAGCTTCAAAAGCCAGAGAAAGATACAATCTCAGCAAAGCGTTCGAGATTCGAAAATTAGGATTTCATTTGCTATATACAACACTCCAAAAAATGTTTCAAAAAAAAGGCTTCAGTGGGAATGCATACCTGCAGAACAACATTAGACTGCATAATATTTGTGGGTAAGCAGAAAGAATATATATTAAGAGTGTGCAGCCCACTGCAACTCACTTTATTGGCAACTGCTATTTCTTAACTTACACACCCAACACAAAACTTTCAATTAGAACTCAAAGACATTAATGTCTTTGCATTACAGGCAAAGGGATGCAGGCAACAAAAGCACAATTTGTAAGCTATTTTATTTATACTAGCACTTGCACCCAAAGGAGGTGCAGTGGTTATGCCAATAATGATTTATATAGAATTTCCTATAAATTTGACATGAGGTTTGTAGCTGCTTAAACCTACAGGATCAAGCTTATATTGCTGGACCAAATGAAATAACAACAGATGCTTTTGAATGACAAGAAATTGACACTATTAATGTTAGTAATAACGGTGATCTGGGGCCTTGGAGTGGGGGAAGCTAGAAAGATCTTTGCAACTATGGTCCTGGCTCAAAGCCTATGGTGAAAGTTGGATGAATAAATTTTCTCAAGTTTTCATTGCCCAACAGAAGCACGCCTTCTATGTAAATAGAATAAAAATTTATAGACATAACTTGCTTTTGTTGACAGGAATTCTGCCATCATGTGTGCCAAAAGAAACAAAAATTTAGAACCACCAAATAAACATAAAATCCATTTCATAGTTCAAAAGATTTCTACTTAAATTTGAGATTTTGCTGTAAATCAGTTGAATGCAAACAGATGAAATAGAATAACAAACAGGTGAGAAAAACGGAAGCTGGCAAGTCCAAAAAGATGAATTTCTTGAGCACTTATGTTAAAATTTTGGAATGTCTTAAGGTATGAAATGCTACCAGTGCAGAATAGTTCATGCAGCAACATGTAGAAGGAAAAAGTGTTTTAAAAGACAAATGTCAATCTGTTTTCAAACAATTGCGAAAAAATGAAATACAATAAAAAAATTATTTTTAACACCTGACACATTAGACATTTCATGGCACTATTAAACATTAACACCTTCAAAAACATGCACATTTGGCTATATTTGTATATGTTGATTGGTACTGAAATCCATGAATAATTAACAGCTAGCTTGCATTCAACATTAATTACCATCAATAACTTCTCAAACTATCATAGGAACTGCTAAGCAAGAGATAAGCATATATCAACACAAATAAAGACCAGAGTTACGTGAAAACTTAGAAGGGCAAAACCATGGTGAGAATAGCAGCTTGGATCTACTATCCAAATCCAGCCTCACAAAGATAATATAGAGTTTACAATATTTTGTAGGCACCACCCCACAAAAATTACAACCCAAGACGGAGACACCAATCCCCAATTAGATTTGCAGGCACCAACCTACAGGAGACACCGATCCCCGAATCCAAGAACTGAGCACTACCTCAAATAACGAGACAGAAATCTCAATTACAACCAAATATGTGAAAGATATGTCATACGGACCTTCAATGCTGAACCTTCAACATTTCTTTGATCTGATCTTCTTCAGAACACACTCGCAGTGTGCATGAGATCCACATTTCAATTTGCACACTTAAACACAAATTGAGTAGACAACTTGCACAACTTTTGCCAGTCATCGTCTACTCACTTACACACCCTTGGAATGAATCTAATCGACATTATATATGCACTCCAGCATTTATTACATCTTCAAGTAGGCCTAGAATATATTTGCAACATCCACAAGTCGGCCACAGGAATAAACCTTTAATCAAATGTCTAATAGGCCCAGTGAAAAAGACAACACGTTACACCAAGAGTGGGAACACACTATGCTTTACTTAGCACTAACTCAACTAGTACCAACAACCTTAACACGCCTCCTCCAGATAGCACACAGTGCAATACTCTAGCACATTCATCGAGAGGATCAGCACAAACAGTGAACTAGCACTATGAGCATACTGTCCTTCTTGAGCTCCCCCTCTAAAACTTGACTGGATTTGTCTTCATGCATAGCATTACTTATCTTTCAAACCGAAGAAACAAAACATCACTATGGTAGAATATGGTGCAAAACACTGTGCCAGTGCACATACAGTTTATGAGCAACAGACCTCAGAAACTTACCGCGGGCACCTTCGAACCTCTACAAACAACTGAACCAGGTTTATGATAATACCATTAATATTCTGCAAGTGGGCTATCCAACATCGCTTGACTCTGTCCTTCCGGAACATAGATGCTCTAACATGACATGACAGAAGTAATTAAAATATCAGCAACCTTTCGGAAGAAGGCTATCCAACATAGCTTGAATATATTCTTCCTAAAACTCGATGCTCTGACATGACATGACAAAAGTAATTAAAATTACAGCAACCTTCCAGATACCTTGACATCAAGGAGAGCATAATGATAATTTGACAGCACTAATGGCATACACCTTTGACATCAATGACAACACAATGTTCAAAATCTATCTATTAGAGAAATATGCATAGAGCATATTGGTAACCTAGTTATGGAAGTGGGCATTGTTTTGTGAATGAAAACAATAGTTTTGTCTAACATTTCACCAGCCTTGCAAAGCACAATCAGAATACATTGTACTTCAACTTCAATGATACAAAGAGTAAATTAACTATTAAAACCAAAAATTACCTCCCCATATATAAAATATGGGGTAAAACAGCACTGTGATTTGGAAAACCAAAACATGTCACTTGTTCATTAAAATATTATGGCACGCACGAATGTCGCGAGGCACAAAATCCTCTTGTTGGACATCAAGGGTCATCAATACTCTCCTATTTGCATACACTGCCATGCCCCCACCTAAGCAGCCACGGCCTTAATCAAAACTAGTCGCAAACAATTATAAATGATTATCTTGGGCAATAAAATTAATTGATAAAAGAGATCAACTTAGGGAAAAATGGTAGCGTTTAACTGTGTGAGAGGGGCCAACTCGGGGAAAAAATGGCAGTGTTTAACTATAAATAAGGGGCCAACTAGGATAAATGTTAAATAATTCCTAAATAGCCAAATTCGAAAAAGGCTGACTAAGTTAAATATGAAATAATTACATGATGGCAAATCCCAAGTGAGGCTGACCCAAAGAATATGAATATTAAAATTTGCTACAAGCAACGCCTAATGAAAGGAATAAAAATCATTGCTGAACGGCTATCACCTTGACTAATATTAAATATTTTTTATCATTCCTTAATAGCTGCGATCATGAAAGGGCAACAGTTGTAAAGTAAATGGACAGCAATTGCCAAAACAGGTGTATCGTTTCAATACAAACAAATGTATCTTTTCATAACCAAAAGGTATGACCCTTTTACCACGAAGGGTATAAAATGAAGGAGACATCATTTGAAGAAAGCATAAATTGAATGAGAAAAAGGAGATCAGAAAATAGATAATCTGATATGGATTAAGAGCATTTGATTTGAGATCAGGAGATAGCAAATAAGAGCAGGGATTGATTCATTGTTATCATCCTAGAATTAGCACGATTCTGTGTGAAAGTATGATATGAATTTATGACTGCAATATATATTCTTGGCTGAAATTATATAGGTATAGTTGTAAGTAATTGCATTGTTCCAATTTGAGTATTATTTCCCAAATATGAGATGAGATATTCATATATAGAAATGGTTGCAAAATAGGAAGGCTGATCAACCTTTCCAGTTCGTGAGAGGTGAAGACCCGACATAACCGCCATCAAGTATGCCACTCATCAAGGTCAAGCCTCGTGGGCCGGGAGGCGTATGTGTGCTCTCGGCCTTGGTGGAGAAAGATAGTCTTCATACTCTTATCAAGCATGCCACCCATCAGGGGTTAAGCCTCATGGGGTGGGAGGCTGATTAGTGCTCCTAGGCTTGATCAAGGAGGATGAAGCGCCTCAAAGGTGGACTGAGGGATGGAGTGGACCATTTTCCACCCCATGCTCTCGCAACACAAGGATAACTATCCTTGAGATTGCGGTTTGCAAAGTTTCTATCTAATTCCTACCATGGTTACTAGAAGTCGAGTTCGTCCGGACTGGACGCCGGACCAGGCCAAGTTCGAACTGGTCTGTGGTACGGGTCTGATTGTATGTGGGTCTGGACAGGGTCTGATCCACAGCGACCAAGTTCGAACCAAAGAACAGGTTGTTAGGACCTGGGCGAACCAGCCAGAAAATGGCGAACTGGGGACGAACTTTGCCGAACTTGGGCCTGTAGACAGAGATTTAGACTTTTTTTTTGCATAATTTATAAATTTTTGACATCCACACCCCTAAAAAGTGGATTTGAAAGGCTTATGTTCATTCTCATTTGTGGTGTGCAAATAGGTTATTTTGTCTTGAGCAAGAGGAAATAGGTGGTTGAGCAAAAATTTGGTTGTGCAAGGATTTGGAAGATTGATTTGTGGACCTTCTTCAAGTGCTTGTGCCTCATTTCTACACCTTTGCAAGCTTACAATGAGTGGAAGAGGTAAGTTCTTGTTCCATTTGCTTTTTGCCTTTTTTTAAGAATTTTTTTTTTTTTCATTTCTCTTTCATTGTCCATAAGATCTACCAATTTTTTTCCAAAATTTTTCATTCTCTTGTTTTTATATTGAATATGTATACAATTTCTTGCAATAGGAAAAGGAACTACAATGGCATCTACCTCTTCCTCAGTAGCCAATATTGAACAAAGAGGAGAACCCACTTCTAATTCTCCTTTGTGGAAGTATGTTGATAATGTAAGACCCCTTCCAAGAGGTGGTGCATTCCATTGGAAATGTCAGGGTTGTGATGTAAAAAGGAATAGTTCATATTTCCGTGTGGTAGGTCATTTGTGTGGATACCCTAGAAGAGGAGTCAAGAAATGTCCTGGAAAAAAAGGTGCACCTATACCAAATGCAACAATATTAAAATATATTGTAGAGCATGAGGCAACAGAAGAGAGAGAAGAACGTAGTAGACAAATTACAGCCACTGGCAGTAAAAGTAAAAAAAAAAAAGCAAAGGGAATGCAACCCCCCTCTATAGATGTGGAAGATCACTCCTTTTATACTGAAAGTGAAGCACCCCTTACACAAAAGAAAGGGACCACTAGAAACTGCATTTCAAAATCAGAGTAGAGAAATTGCCGACATTGATGTGGCAAGATGCTTGTATGCAAATGGGCTTCCTTTTAGTGTTGTTCTCTCTCCATATTGGAAGATGTTGAAAAGTGCCAATGAAGCTCCAAGAGGGTATGAGGGCCCCGGTTATGAGAGAGTACGGACCACCTTGTTGGATCAAGAGGTCAAGCGGATTGATGATCAATTGAAGCCCATAAAGGATTCATGGATTGAGACAGGGGTATCAATTGTTTCAGATGGGTGGAAAGATGCTAGAAATCGTCCCTTGATCAATGTCTTGGTGGTGTCCCCTAAAGGGCAATGTTTTTGAAATCCGTGGATTGTGAGGGGCAAGTAAAAGATCTCATCTTTGCCATTGAACAAGTGGGTGCTAGAAACGTTGTCCAAGTAATAACGAACAACGCAAAGACTTGTAGAGCTGCTGGTTTGTTGGTTGAAGAGTGATATCAGCATTTATTTTGGACACCTTGTGTGGTCCATTGGCTCAAGCTTATGCTAAAAAAGATTGGGAACAAAATTGGGTGGATCAAAGAGATGTATATAGAGGCTGAGGACATCCAGATGTTCGTCACAAACCACCACATGACTCAGGGAATATGCAGAATGTTCTCACATTTGGAGCTACTGAAAGTAAGTGAACTTGAACTCAAGTTAGTAATTTAATATTTTTTTTAAATTAGTATCTTACAATTTCTTATTTTTATATTTTGATTGTGTAATGTGTATCTTGTTTTTAAGTATGTATCTAATAGTTGTATTTTTTAGTTCTAATTTTTGTTAGAGGATGCTGAGACTCGTTTCGCATCAAATTTAATCGTCTTGAGACGACTTGTGCAAGTGAAAGAGGCATTGCAATATGGTAATCAGCAACAATTGGGCTATATGGAGGCAAAGCAACAGTGAGAGGGCAACCAAAATAAAGCAAAGGATATTGGATGACTCATGGTGGGAACGTGTGGAATATCTCATTAAAGTTCACCGAGCCCATTATGAGCGTGCTTAGGTACACTGACATGGATAGGCCTTGCCTTGGAGAGATCTATGATGGCATAGACTCAATGCTTGAGAAGATCAAGCAAATTGTAAATGAAAAAGAGCAAGATCCCCAAGTGACCTTCAAACAATTTCAAGCAATTGTTGTAGAACGATGGAACAAAATGACCACTCCTCTACATTTGCTTGCCTATGCATTGACGCCCAAATACTATAGCACCCAATTTACTGATCAACCAGGAAGGTTCTCACACTATAGAGATGTAGAAGTGTCTGATGGGTACAAGGCAGCATTTAAAAGACTCTTTCCTGATGATGATATGCGAGATGTGATTACGGATGAGTTCATAGAGTTTGTGAATGCAAGAGGTCTAAGTAATAATGCTCTTTGTCATCGGTTTAGGAAGGATGCTCATAGTTGGTGGTACTTCCATGGCCAAAGATTCCAAATGTTGCAGCCCCTTGCAATCAAAATTATATCACAAGTAAGTTTTATAATTAGTTTACTTT
>MU228345.1:168931-184215 GCA_018584345.1 Thuja plicata
CTTCGTATCACTTAGAGAAAATGAGAGAGAAAGCTTCCCTTTTATATGAAATTAAGGCACAATCTTCTAAGGAGGCCTACATAGGATAATTAAATCACCATTAAAGCCTTTACCCCTAGGAGAGGACTTATATTAAATACAATTTAGGAATCCATGCTTCAGAACCTGAAACAGCCGACCCGGAAGCGGGAGGAAACTTTTTGTGAGGACCGACATCTGGGAAACCAAAAGTTCCAGGGATTTGGACCCTGGGACAGGGTTGAGGTCGGCCCTATCCTAGGGCAGGGCCAAGGTCGACCCTGTCCTAGGTCAGGGTCAAGGTTGACCCTGTCCTAGGAGGTCGACCCTGTCCATGTATCCCAGAAATAGAGTTCTGCAACCCAGAATGCAAGAATTAGATCGGGAAATGATGGAAAGAGAGGCAGATCAGGGGGATGATGTGATAGAGGTCAAATACATCCCCTAAGGAGGGCTAAATGCTCTTAACATGGAAGTGCTTCCATTTTAAGACGATACAATAACAATTAGTATAGAATTAAATTTATAGAATTTAATGGATTGCAAAGATAGTGAGTAAGCTTGGATGATGAAATAGTAAGGATAATTTACATTGTATGTATGATATGATGAATAGATAGTTGTGTAGTATATAAAATTATGTACCTACAAAGTATTATGTTATGTTTTGAATGTCTACTCATGCAATATATTATAGGTTCACTTGAGTCTAAGTCTTGGCCTCTTCCTTATACACCAAGCTTAGTTTATGTTTTGGATTGTAATATTTTTCTAATTTATGTTCTAGAAACACGTAAAATTGTGAAGAATACCCTCAAAATGAGAGTGCAACTTACAAGCACCAATGCAATGCATTCATCCCAAAAAAAATTTACATTGAAACATGTTTTTTATTTAATTTTCTATCTTGCAATACCTATTGTGATGCACAATTGAGAAAGTAACACTCCACATTTCATATTTGACTAAATAAACTCTCAATCTCTTATTGACACACAATTTTTTCATATCTTGGCCTCTCCCTGCTCTCTTGAAAAAAATATATCAAAATTCCCATTGAAGTTGAATAAAATATGATATTGTTTGCTTCTCTTGCTAGTTTTCAATGATTCTCAAAAGCATACTTAGCTTACACATCTTTCAAATCCTTAAAGAGCTCATTGATTTGAGCGATATTATTACTGTTATTTGAATAGCATTACTTGGATATTGTTTCTTCATTGCTATAAACTTTATTAGTTTAGGAAACCATTGTTCCTGTTAAATTCATTAATATTGATAGTCTTCATTAACAAGGCATAGTCATGCCATCTTTTAGAAGCCCTATGATAGTTTTTGATAGTTCATATTCTTTAATTTCATCATACTTTACAACAAAATTATATGATCTTTCATGATATTACATGGCATGTTGCCACTAAGACATCTAATTTGTTTTAACACTTTAAATATGCGAACTTGGATATTAATGCTATATTACTTATATATAATAAATATGTGGATATGTTCTAATGGATAGTTAGTTGTTTAAATATGAATAAAATCGTGCATGTTTTGGTGAAACATTAATTTGGATGTCTTATTCTAACACTCAAGTGCAGACCATAAATAACAAATGAATAATTGACTAGGTGAACGCGCCTGTGCACTAGATAATCAAACCTGGTCCTGCAACTGACTCAATCGGTGGAGAAGTTAATGCGAATCAAAGTGATGGTTTCGGGAAGATCAAGGTGCCAGGAGCTAGGCGTAGACCAATTCGAGGAGTTATGAAGTTCCCTGAAGAAAATCTAGGAAGAAGTGGGAAGATAGATTTGTTCTTCCTCTATCGTGACAATTATTTCCTTCTTTGTGGATATCTTATATTTCCTCCTTTCCAGTTTCTAGTTTTTCAATAATGACTCTGCATATTCTATAGCGTGAGAAGTTAAGCTATTAGATGTTTTTCTTTTAAATAAAGCCCCATTCCTACGTGAGAAGGAGGGCATTTTCAGTATTTAGAGATATATTTTTCATTCTGTTATTTTCAGCTTGCATGAATGTCTGTACTATGTTTTTCAATCAATGATAAATGAAGTCTTGAGATTTAGTTCTGTGTAATTGAGTTTTGGATACTCATCCAAGGGGGCCCACTTGGTGAGGAATCCATGTTAGTTATAATCATTTCATGTAGTTTCATCTCCTGCATCTTGTTATCTTAATTCTAGTGTTACATTGTTCCTGCAGCCAAAGTTGTAGGACAAGTTGTTGCTTCCTGCAGCCAAAGTGGCAGAACAATTGAAGTATTGTAGTTTAGTTTTCAAGTCATTGCATTCCTTCAGCATCTTTAATTCTTCATTTTCCTTTCCAGTATTTATTTCCTACATCCTTAGATTAAGCTTTCCTTTCAAATCATTTGTTTCCTACAGCAACTATAGAAAAGTGTGGTCTGAGTCAACCTTCAGTGCATATATCTTGTTGGCCTGTTTCAAGTAACATGTCCCTGGGTTGATAAATTAAATGAGTTTTTTTAAGGAGGATAGCTGCTTGGTAGGATGTCCAATCCCTGAGTCTTGGTGAAAGCCTAGTTTCTGAATACTTTTTAAAAGCCAACCATTTTTGGCATCATTGTCGAGGACGGTGTCGAGCTGATTTCTAACTCAGCCATTCATAGAATTTAATTTTTTCTTGTATTTTCATCTCTTGCTTTGAGTAGAATAGATTTCACTTTGAGATTCACCGCAAACCCACACAACTCCACACTAGCTACATGCATAGAAGAAGAATAAATGCTCTAGGAAGGTACTTGCCAAATCAACCCAACAATCAATTTGGAGAAATATTTGTACCACTAGAAGAAGAGGAAGGCCAGTTTGTTGATGCTATTGTAGACCTTCATAAAACCACAACATCATCTTCATCCTATGAAGGTGAACTCCTTGGCTACTTTCCCCCTGAAGAACCATTTGAGCTCAATCTATTCATTGAAGCCTTGGCCAATCTGAGATTTCAATATCCTAACTATCCAGAAGGAGAAAAATTGTTGCCTTTAGTAGTCTACCAGCCCCAGGATCAACCTCAAGGTCCACCCAGGATGGTAAACCCTCCTACTTTTCCATTCCCTATCACTGATCAGCGTGATAATAATAACCATCTTCATCCCTTCCTAAATTCTATGGACTGGTAACAAAGGACCCCGATACCTTTCTCTTCGAGTTTGATATCCTCTGTCGTAGTTATGACTACAAACAGATCCCCATAGGCTCAAGTTGTTTCCAACAACTCTTAAGGATTTTGCCTTAAGATGGTTTATGGGCTTAGGCCAGGATGTGTAATCACCTAAAAATGGTCATCTAAACCCTAGACCCCCAATCTCAGCAATTAATCAAGAAACCCTAATCTTGATTACCTTAAGTCCTAAATCAAACAGACAATTATCAAATTTGAACTAATCTGACCTAAAAACTAGGTCTTAATAATTCATCTTACTTGATTAATTAATTAATTCCTAAAATAACATTACATTGGCAAATAAACTTTATACTATTATTTAATTGATATTATGACATATTAATTAAATAAAAATTACTAAATTGTCAATTAAATAAAAAAGGAATTAAATTAATTATAAAAACATAAATGTACATTCAAAATCAATTAATTTATTAAAAATGCATATGACATCATCAAATTCAATGGACTGATTATCAAAATGGAAACAATCTAGTTCCACTCAGTTAACTGATTCTCCACTGTTTATCATTTTGGAAACATTTTAGTTAACTGTAAACTGATTTTGGAAGTTTCCAAAATAACTGATCAGTCAGTTCAGTCAACTGAATCTCTCGACCAATCGAATCACTTGCACATGGATTGTGCTTCTTCAATCGAATCTGAGCCACTCTTTTTGTTAGATCTCGACCGTCGATTCGAGAGAGATTTCTATAAAAGAGAAACTATTTTCCCTCACAAAGGATCCCTAACTTTCTTCTAATGTTATTATACTACATTTTATTCTCTTTTCTTAGAATTTATCATTTAGCATTGTTCTTTTAATTTCAAGCATACAAATCTAATCATTAGAGCACATTCAATTTGGGTTTTAAAAAGAATCTTTCACTTTTCAATTTGGTGCTTCTAAAATCAATCTTAAGTAGCTTGGATGAACAACAAACTACATATGCATATCATCTTAGATAATTTATCATAGCTTAAAATCCTTCATTTAGGTCTTTGGTGTAGTCACTGAGCTTGCAATGACCTGAGAGCAAGCTCATACTCCAACCTTCTAGAAGGCAACAGGTCGATTCATTCACACACGCAGGATGAATTAATCTATATTTATTTCTGTATGTGATTGAAGAGAAATGACCATGTTAAAGTATACTGCTAAATCAAAGGCTCACATTTAGCTATCACATTTCTAGCGCCCACCGTGGGGCTCGAACCCACGACCATAAGGTTAATTTTTGTGAGTTTTGTGATAAATTTCTAGGTTGTTTTTCCATAAATCTAACTGATGTTTTTATCTATACATGCACATATGAGATAATACAGATCCCAAATTTATATTTCTGAAAAGATATTTGAGTTATCTTTCATTTTTCATTGGTTTGAATTAATTTCGTTGAGATTTGCAAAAGTTATGGTCATTTTAGTGCAGACTAGTTAGAACCTGATTTTATGAAATCTGACTGATGTTTTTATTGGTACATGCACATATGAAATGATACAGATCCAAAATTTATATTTCTGAAAAGTTATTTGAGTTAGCTTTCATTTTCCGCTAGTTTGAATTAATTTTGTTGGGATTTGCAAAAGTTATGGTCATTTTAGTAGAGACTAGTGAACCTGATTTTATAAAATCTGACTGATGTTTTTATTGGTGCGTGCACATATAAAATAATACAGATCCCAAATTTATATTTCTAGAAATATATTTGAGTTATCTTTCATTTGCCGTTGGTTTGAATTAATTTTGTTGAGATTTGCAAAAGTTATGGTCATTTTAGTGCAGACTAGTCAGAACCTGATTTTATGAAATTTGAATGATATTTTTATTGGTACATGCACATATGAAATGATACAGATCCAAAATTTATATTTATGGAAAGGTATTTGAGTTATCTTTCATTTTCCGCTGATTTGAATTAATTTTTTTAGGATTTTCAAAAGTTATGATTGATTTAGTGCAGACTGGTTAGAACCTGATTTTTATGATAATAGGTTTTTTTATTATCAAATGATTTATTATCTTTGACTAACCTGATTCTCTAACACGTGGGATTGGCAAGCTGTGTGTTTTGTTTTTTTTCATGGATTTTTATAACAGTGGGTTGCATGTTTAGGAATAGGTAAGGTTTTCATAACAATGGTTTGCAGAACGTTACTCAAGAAGACTAAAACTCAAACTACTCACAAATTGGTTTTGCAAGTTGCCTTTGATTGATAGAACGCAAAACTTTGTGCTTGCATCTTATTTTTGATTTCTTAAAATAGGAACCCACATGAACATTTTTTTTTTTTAGGAATGACAATGATGTCGAGAAACTATGCTCTCGCCCTTTTGGGATGATCAGAAATCCAGAAACATTATTGTCATTTTCTTATTCTGCTTGAAGTTTCTTTTAGTTTTGTAAACCCAAGGAATCGCATGGACGTATCCTCTCCCCTCGCCTTCTCGAATCTTGGGTGAAAGAGAAATTCATACAAATCCTTTAGCGTGGCTACCTCCCGAGTGCTTTAACAGAGCCGGTGAGAGTGGATTGCCCAACCGGTAACAGGCTAAAGCCAAGCCCTTCCGAACCAGTATACAAAAAATGCCATTGTGATTAGTCTCACAGTGGACAAGTGTGAATTTATTGTGGCAACCAAAATCTCCTCTAGTACCCTAGTGGTGCGTTAAAGTCCCTATATTATTAAGGTGAAATCCTTTCTTTGAAAGGATTGGGAGAGCCCCCTTAATTGGGAATATGACTTGATCACAACCACCTGAACGGATGTCCTTACTACAAAATTTTTTCTAGTATCCAAAATCCCTCTATCTGTTGGCATGGAAGGTCATAGACCAACTAAGACGTCCCACACTTTCACGGCTCTTAGTAGAGACAACGGTCCCTTCGGAAGTGATTACCCTTGGGATTCGAAGCTTGGTGTGCCTGAAAAGTGAGTGCACATGTAAGGAGGAGCCCGTGCCTCCAAGCTTCTAAGTTGTTCGCTATGAGTAGGAATGGCTAAACTTTGGTTCAAGTGGGAATTCAACAGATATTGCCCTAGCTATCCTAGGATTATGGTGTCTCTGTTATTTTTACAACAAACATTTTGCTTGATGTGTCTTGCGTGGGTGAAGCATCAAAACAAATAGACACCAAAACATTCAAATCAAACATCAAAGTGATCAATGATTCAAAATTTGCACTTCTAGGTGTTAGTTGTCAACTCTTGTCTGAGTTTCTACATCTGCTATCAAACTCTGGAAATCTATCCACTTGCTGTCCAATTCTATTTTCTGTTGTGAAGGTTCTGTCTGAACTTTCACAAATATGTGCTTTCATCAACATCATCACTAGTCTGTCTTTGACTGCAATCTATTGACAGTCTAACTCATTGTTGTCTTGAAATATGATTTCATTGTGCTAGTCCAAGTGACTTGTTACTTTAATCATTTTGTCTGCGCTATCCTTATCCTGAGTTGTGAAAGAAGGTTTGTTAACCTTGACTCAAGATCAGAGTCGTTGCTTCTCTCTCTCAGTTGGATTTTATCTCCTTTGTCCTTTGGTTTTGGACTTAATCAACACTTTAGATATCACTTCAGCACCTGTTAGTCAATCAATTGATTCATCATACCTCCTCTCCAGTCTTCTATGCAAGTGCATCAAGACAATCTTACAATGTCTAAAAGCAAATGGGCTAAACCTTATGGTCCTAACAACGTGCAAGAAGAGATTCTTATGGCAGATTTATCAAAACAACTTCAAACTATGCGATCTCAAATCCAAGAATTAAAGGGGGAAAAGGATACACAATCCAACAAATCCTCATCAAGTTCAATCTATCCTTTTCTATTTGATCATTATCAAGCGAGTGGCTCCAAAGACCTAAAAGCTGCAGAAAACACCATGAAGTCTTCCTCCAAAGGGATTAGTAACATCATAAAAGAAAAACCTTGGGTTAAATGCACGAGAGACTTCACTCCTTTGGGGAAATCTTATGAATCTGCATTGAAAGAACTTCTTGAGAATCTCATCACATTGCCTGAAGCCACATCACATGGATGAAGATTCTTGAGTACCTATTATGCATATCATCAACACAATGAGCATACAACTTCATCTTGCAAGGAGTTGAAACATAAAATCCAAGATCTCATAGATGATGGCATAATCGAAGCTGAAAATCCTAATGATTCATCTAATCTTGAGCATGATCAATACCAAGAATCCATGTCTAGCAATGGTTCGCAGATCACATCTACTTCTTCTTCCATTCCTCCATCTCCTAAAGCTTCAAAACTAGCCACACCATCTCCATCAAGAACCTAGCCTAATGACGACTATGTCTACCCTCAAGGACTACCTCTAAAAGAAATCAAAGCTAATCAGCATACGACTGCAAGTCCTTCTCAAGCTTCAAAGATCATAGACCTAAAGAATCCATGTGCTTCAACGCTTGTCATGCCTATTCCAACAGATTGTCCATTAGCATGTCAAGAATCCCATATGCAAATCAAAACTCCTACCTTGTCCTTAGAAGTGACTCCATGTTAAGAGGGCAATCCAAAGTGTGAAGAGACAACTATCTGTAACGATCAAGATCAAGACACCATCCATCTTTATCCAACAGTTGACCAAATTCACACATCTCAAGAGTCCCATGATGATTCTATCATCCCCTTCCATTTCTTCCCAGAAGAAACTCTTACATCTCCTATATCTTATCCATTTGCCAAGCAAGATCAAGATATCCTTTCTGGCATCTCTAATGGGCCTATTGAAAATCAAGAGAAAGGAATCCTTTGTACACCATCTAAAGATCCTTTTCAAGATCCAAGCATCCCATAATCTCCTTGTCATGCTCCTCCATATCCACCTCAAGAAAACATCATTCCTCTAAATCCCTTGCAAAAAAACAAATCCTCTCAAGCTTCAACTGCTCCTATCAAAATTTCTCCTATCAAAGTTGCTCATGATCTTATTGATATAAAGATGAATTCAAAAGAGAAGAGCCTTGGCAATGCATCTCACTCGAAAGATGTTGATATCCCTTCTACACCTTATATCCCTCCATTCAAACGTAAGCATCATCCTTCACTATCCTGCAAATCCATCCTTGGTCCTTATATTCCAAGGCTAAAACCATCAAACCTTCCATCTATATTGGGTCCTTATATCCCCCCATCCACCATGCCTATAACTACTTTCTTTTCATCTACTTACCCTATCCCCTATCAAGATCAACAAAGACATGCATCCTTGAACTCTCGTTATCAACCAATCCATATGAACCATTCATATCGTTCCTATTCATCCACAATTCCCAAGTCTTTTGGAAGCAATTTGGATGTGCAACGAACAAATCAGAATTACAAGAATCCACATACATATGAAGATCACCATGTCCCATCTAATCGACATGTGACTACAATGAAAAAGGAAATATTCAAGAGACCGCAAAGGTCCACTGAGCAAAGGATAAAATCAAAGAAAATATGGGTTCCTAAATCCATCATGGAAGAATTGCATTCTAAATCCAAGCAAAGATTAAAATCAAAGAAAATATGGGTTCCTAAATCCATCATGGAAGAACTACGTTCTAAATCATCCAAAAGCAAAGGAAAATCTAAAACTATGTGGATTCCCAAGTCTCTTCCAAAGGACTTGGATACAAAAAGAAAATCAAAGGTTATGTGGATTCCCAAGTCTCTTCCAAAGGACTTGGATATAAAAATAAAATCAAAAGTTATGTGGATTCCCAAGTCTCTCTTAAAAGGCTTGAACAAAAAAGAAAAGTTGGAGTTGGTATCCAAGCTTCCAAAGTCTTCCACTACATCTCCATCTAAGCATCTCCCATCTTCTAACTCTATTTTGGGTCCTCATGTCCCAAAATCCATTATCTTGAATACTTCATCCATCTTGGGTCCTCCTATACCAAGATCCATATCCACTCATACATCAAAGCCTCAAACTATTCCATCCACTTTTCCTCCATTTGTCCACTACCCTTCAAGGGGTGTGTCGATGTTGAACTTATCACCACATCCTTCCATCCCTCTTATCCAATCCATCACATAAATCCTTCTCTACCATCACCCTATCAACATCTTTGAGCATACTTTCAGTGGCCTTGGGCTATCATAGCATATCTTTCAAAGGAGCACTATCTAAAGAGCACGAAGGTACAGTCCCTCCATGAAATCAAAAGTACAAAAAAAAAGATAAAACGTACCTTGGTGAAAACCTGGTAAACAGACACCTTGGTAGCAAAAGTAAAGATAAATCAATCCGTCCTATGGTGAAAACCACTTCTTGTGGCGCCTTGGATAAGTACCATGATGAAAACCTGGCAAACAGGTGTCATGCGTAATTCCTCCTACTTGCACTCTTCACTTGGGGGCAAGTTCCTTCCTTATCATCTTATCTGTCACATCCATCTAGCCCGTGAACATCGATGTTCCTTATGTTGATCTTGACAAGGTTGATCCTATCATAAAACATCCTTTGGACTAATCCAAAGCATTCACTCATAGCTTCCATCAACCCTTATCCCGATTGCGCTATCATAGCTATATCCTATCCTATCCAACATTGACCCTTTGGTCTTGATCTAAATGAAGAACAAAAATTGCAAAATTATTTCTCAAAAAGTCTCTTGACATGTCCATTCTTTTGGACCACGTGCTTTTCATGACATCAGGTCATTATCTTATATGTTATCCAGTACCGCTCCATGAGCCTACATTGCGATATTCATTTTTTCCCTAGCTTGGGTAATCTTGAGGAGACTATCTTTGAGGGTTGCATTCACCCTCTTCATCCATCATTGTCTATTCTCCTCATCCATCAACTTTCTAATACATCTGTAATGACCTCAACCTTGCTAGACATTGGGGGCAAACCAATGTGCTCTTGCTTGAGACAAGAGTAATCTCTGAAAAAAATCTAAAAATTGCAAAAAGTCCTTAAAAAAAGATCATCTTGGTGAAAACCTAGCAATAGGTGCCTTGATGCATGAATCAAAAAAATCAAAAAATGGAAAAATACAAAAAAAAAATGAAAAAGAAGAAAAAGTGCCTTGGTGAAAACCTGGAAAATAGGCACCATGCTAGCAAAAACATAATCTCTACCAAGAAGGTGAAAACCTAGTAAACAGGCGCCTCTTGTACTTAGCGCTCCATCTATCAATGCTCAATCTTGGCATCAATCCTTTGCTTCAGTTTGTACATAGATTTCAGTCACTTTCGTGACACTCTGGTTCTTCTGAGAACCCTCCTGGCTTGAAACCGATCCAAAGTCATAACCTGGGGGCAATCAAATCAGCTTTGTCCTCATAGCATGAGTCAAGTCAATTATCGTCATTTTCTACTTGGGGCATGGGTCTCCAATTTGATCACATCTTTGGTTTACACCAGAGTCAGTAATATTGTCAATTCTAAAGGACAACTCACTACTGACGCAAACATGTGTTTCTCAACATCACAATCAATAGTGTTTCTTAACACTATCTTTGGACACATCTGTGTTTCTTAACACACATTGGATATTGCAAACATAAACAATAGATCAATAGCAATCAAACACAAAGCACTCACATGCACAACGGTGTTTCTCAACACCCTATACCTATACAAATCCAAAAAAATTGAAACTGGCTGAAGTATGTTGAACTTTTATTCGTATGTTTTCTGTTCTCATTAATTTCACCAATCTTTTCTTTGTCTAATGCTTGTTGGTGTGGTCCTGATGATCCAACAATGTCAACTAAATAGGGTGTATGTGGTAAGAGCTCCTGCATTAAGGTGGAAAAGCCTCACATCCTTCGATCCTGTTTATTTATACGCCAAGATGAGGTCGGAACTATCTCCTTGATTGTTATTGCTCTGCTTGTTTACACAAGATCACACTCATGGTTATCTTGGCTTTGAATGCCTCAATACTGGTGTACTCTTGCAACATCAACTAGAAACAACATTGAGGTCATCTCGGCTATTGTGCCTCAATGCTTACAGTAGTTTCCCATATCTTATCCGATAAAAGTCATATTCATATTCTTATGGTTGCAGTGGCACTAGTAAGGATTGTATCGACTCTGATGTTCCAAAAAATGCTCAATGATGAAAATTTTCAACTGTTAAAGCTCAGTGACTACACCTTAGGTTGCATTCTACATTTTCAACATGTTAGTCTTGCATCTGCATCTGCATAGTGATGAAATTAGCATAATAACTTTATCTCTCTTCAATGTGAAGGATCTGAGGTTCTTATCAATCAATCTTCTCATCGTCAAGTGGTCATTTGTATGTGAACATGACACCCCTTGCTAAATCAACTGTCCTAATTTTATTTTCAGGATCGAAATTGAAATTTGAATTTGACCACTTGCACAACCAATGGAAATCTCTTATGCTTTTCTTCTAATCAATCTGTGTATCTTACTTATTGGTCAATCTCGGTCAACAGGACCTCTCATCAAGTACAGATTCTGTCCTAACCATGTGGGACCTTTTTCTAATCAGATCAATTTCTTCCTAAATTGTCCAATCAATTGAATTGCTTCTCATCACTGGGGCACCTAGCCATATTTTGATTTCACTCCCAAGGGGGCAAGATCAGGACATCAACATTCCAGTGATCACATCCTCAATCAAAATCCCATTGCTTGGGGCATCTCAGCTTCATCGCATCAAATCAAGTTGAGATCATCTTAAATCAAAGGCAACCTAATCAATGGTTTTATATAGTGGGGAATACACTCAAAACCAGAAAAGATTGGTCTTATATAGGATATTCATCATTGAAACCAGATACATTGATCAAATTGGCTTCATCACTTCAAATCAAGTCAATTTGCTTGCTAATCAAATCTCTTAACGGTAATCAGTTTCATCACTTCAAATCAAACTGGTTATTCGTTCAAACCAATCAAAAAGGTTTAAGAGTTCTTGACAGATGTTCAGTTTCATCGCTTCAAATCAAACTGAGCATTCTATTTATATCTTTTGATTGATCTTCGTCCAATCAAGCTTGAAGTCATTCTTCTTCTTCAAAAGAATGGTTTCATCACTTCAAATCAAACTATTCTGGGTGTTCTTGCTAACAGGTCTTTGAATCAATGCGTTGATTGCACATCAATTCAAAGAGGGGAAAATGTAATCACCTAAAAATGGTCATCTAAACCCTAGACCCCCAATCTCAACAATTAATCAAGAAACCCTAATCTTGATTACCCTAAGTCCTAAATCAAACAGGCAATTATCAAATTTGAACTGATCTGACCTAAAACCTAGGTCCTAATTATTCATCTTACTTGATTAATTAATTAATTCCTAAAATTACATTACATTGGCAAATAAACTTTATACTATTATTTAATTGATATTATGACATATTAATTAAATAAAAATTACTAAATTGTCAATTAAATAAAAAAGGAATTAAATTAATTATAAAAACTTAAATGTGCATTCAAAATTAATTGATTTATTAAAAATGCATATGACATCATCAAATTCAGTTGACTGATTATCAAAATGGAAACAATCTAGTTCCACTCAGTTAACTGATTCTCCACTGTTTATCATTTTGGAAACATTTCAGTTAACTGTAAACTGATTTTGGAAGTTTCCAAAATAACTGATCAGTCAGTTCAGTCAACTGACTCTCTCGACCACTCGAATCACTTGCACATGGATTGTGCTTCTTCAATCGAATCTGAGCCACTCTTTTTGTTTGATCTCGACAGTCGATTCAAGAGAGATTTCTATAAAAAGAGAAACTCTTTTCCCTCACAAAGGATCCCTAAATTTCTTCTAACGTTATTATACTGCATTTTCTTCTCTTTTCTTAGCATTTAGCATTGTTCTTTTAATTTCAAGCATGCAAATCTAATCATTAGAGCACATTCAATTTGGGTTTTAAAAAGAATTTTTCACTTTTCAATTTGGTGCTTCTAAAATCAATCTTAAGTAGATTGGATGAACAACAAACTGCATATGCATATCATCTTAGATCATTTATCATAGCTTAAAATCCTTCATTTAGGTCTTCGGTGTAGTCACTGAACTTGCAATGACCTGAGAGCAAGCTCATACTCCAACCTTCTAGAAGGCAACAGGTTGATTCATTCACACATGCAGGATGAATTAATGTATATTCATTTCTGTATGTGATTGAAGAGAAATGACCATGTTGAAGTGTACTTCCAAATCAGAGGCTCACATTTAGCTATCACAAGATGTTGTTCATTATTGGGATGAAATAAAGAGCTCTTTCTTGACAAAATATAAAGAATATTGCAGAGGGAATGACATGTGAGGGGGTGACATTTTTAAGATGACACAAAAGGAGGATGAGAGCCTTGAAAATTATGTGTCAAGATTCTTGTTCATCTTACAAAAGAACATGCAACATCAGCTCAACCAAGAATTTAAAAAAAAAACTCTTTTCGAGGGGTATAAGTGAGGGGTGCACTGAAGCATTGGACCTAATGGTCGGAGGCAATATCACTCAATCCACCTGGGATGATATCAAGAAGATATGCCTTAATTATTCAAGAGTTGCTACAAAAAGGGACGCAGATATTGATCTTCTATAGGAAATTCAAGAAGTGGTGGAGCCTCTTGGACGGAAATAACTCATCTCCTGTCTGACTTCAAGCAAGACATCATCAATAACATGGCCACGCAACTGGACATTATGCAGGCAAAAAATAAACATGAGGAGGTTAGTGTTGGACTTAATGGGAAGTAGTACTGAGAGGGGAGGGGTGAATCAGTACCTCTAAAACTTTTAACACCTTTCACAATTCATCATTAGTAATCATTTATTACTGCTTTACCGACTATTATTGTTGTTCTTTCCTATGCATGTATTTTTCATTCATTATCTTTAATAGTTTGCAACATTCATGAAAGTGATTAACACATAACACAGGATATGGTATCGCAGAAAACTCCTGTTAAGAAGTAAAAATTGTGGTGGCGATGACACCCACAAAAATTCACTATCTGTAGAATGGAAGGGAGCCAGTTAAGGCTTACAATTTGATCACTTCTAATGAACTACCCTGTTAGGAGTATTAAGGTGGAGACCTGTTAAGATCTACTTTGTTAAGAGCTTTAGCAACACTGATTTAAGTGTGCACTCAGTTATGAGATTTACAATAGGATGGTTAAGCCCACATTTATTGAAAGGATTTCATTAGTGTACTACACTTGTTAGAATGAGTACAAATGTTGACTTGACTATATGTAATCTATAATTGTTGATTATAGATCCATTAAAGCTCTCAGAATAACAATATCACCTTAAG
The DNA here is from genome assembly GCA_018584345.1 of Thuja plicata. Taxonomy (NCBI): domain Eukaryota; kingdom Viridiplantae; phylum Streptophyta; class Pinopsida; order Cupressales; family Cupressaceae; genus Thuja; species Thuja plicata. The sequence goes on from MU228345.1 coordinate 183,455, forward strand.
TGATTGATGAATACCTTTTCTCTGTTCGTCGATAGCCTCCGTTCTATTCTTGAAACTGATTTGATTCTATTTTTGTCCTTCTACATGAATTCTTTTGTCTGGTCTCTAGATGCTCTTCGTGGCTACTATCTTCATTGAAAAACTTCTATTCTCAATAGATTGAGCACCTATTTATACAATGTTGTCTGACTTTCAGTCACCCCCTTTTTTTGGCATTCTTGGAGTCAGTCTGGTCAGTCTGAGTCTAGGTCTAAGTTTTTATTAGGTAGGCTATCTTTGTCGGGTTTCCCTGTCATTGCCTTTCCTTCTCTTAGCCAGGCGGGTTGTTCTGAGGTCTCATTATTTTGGGTAAGTTGTAGATCCTGACCCGACAAAGATTTGTGCTCCAATCGATGTTCTTTCTCAGGCAGAGATCGAAGACTGGTATGGATCGATTCTGCAGGTCTCAACGATCCTAATGCAACAAACGGCGAGCAATTTGGTTAAGAAATGAGCGAGAACAAGCTCGGCGGGATTTCATAAATCATCTTCTCTGTGGCGGAATTCTACCTAAGAAGGTAATTTTCTGCAAAGAAGAACTTTGCACTGTGCGGGTTTCACACCTCTTTGGCAATTTTTCGCAAGCTTAGTTATGGTAAGGTGGGCCCGATGTATTAAAAGGGAATATTATTGTTTTAAGAGATCAAATAAAGCATGTGCTTTAAGTTAAGTACCCCTTTTCTCATTTTCCGCGAGGAGAACCCCTTTTCTCATTTTCTGCG
>MU228345.1:209355-219853 GCA_018584345.1 Thuja plicata
CAAAGGACAAAAAATGATACCATAACCTTGTAGCTTATTAGTGAATCTTATGAAAAAATCATTTGGTGATTCACCTTCTTCTCTATTCATGTGTTCCTGCAAAAATGACACCACACTTTCTTGAAGTATTTGCCTCAACATATCTGTCTCTATTTTGATAAGATCAACTTCTGATATAAAATCATTTGATTCAGATATGCCATGTTCATCACTATGCTCTTTATCATTGTATTTCTCTATATCACTAAGCTGCTCAAAATCACTAAATCTTTCAATAAAAGAAGCCTCTAATGCTTCCATGGATTCTATTGAGCCATGAGGTAGGTCTTTAAACCAGTCTCTTGCAACATCAACTAAGGACATTACAAAAAGCTTCATCAATGCATCCTCATGTGAAATGTTATAACTGTCTACCAAATCAGCAAAATTTTCTAAATGTTTCTCAGCTGACTGTTCACCAAAACCAACAAACTTTGGTAAACATGCCCTCACCTTTAATGGTATATGATTCGGGTATCCATGAATACCCACAAAACTAATTGCCCCAAATAAATTATTGCCCCTCCAATCACAAGAATATGACATCTTAGCAATTGAAAAGATTACAAACTGCCACTTTTCAAATACATATCTCCTTCAAATTTTGCAAAAATGCAAGTAAAGACTTGAAATATGTAAACCTCTTTTACACCTGATTCCTTTTTTCTTTAGTGCTGCAATCACTTGATAAGGAAAACTATTAAAAATTTGTGAAATACCTAGATGTACTTGAGCTGTTGCAAAATATGTGTTTTGAGAACACCTTCAAATCAGCTTCAAAACATGTAGAATATTTGTTGTCACTGTCGCTGCAAGCTCACCCTCTTTGTAATCTTTCTTCAATGTGTACACTGGTGCAAATCAGAGCTCAGAGTCACCACTCACCAGTAGTAAGATTGTGTAAATATTTCTTCAATAGCTTTGGAATTTTAGACACTTTGCAATGACAGACAAACAGGCTTGACTCACTTTACAACAACTTAAGGAATATGTTTTTACAAACAATGACTCTATAACCAGACTCTGGGATATTTCAGCAAAGCAGGGCTATAACTTACTTATACTGACTTAATCACTTTTAATCCCCAGCCGAGTTGCCAATTTGTTGGCGTACTCGGATGGGCAAACTCAACTGATTATGATTTAACCTTTTTTTAAAATAACACCAGGGATTCTGATTTCTTCAACAAGATTTTGCATCTTACTTCCCCAGTGGAGTTGCCAATTTGTTGCAGAGAAAAATATTTGCAACCGGCTGAGATCCTTTTTTTTCAGCTCTGACTTCTTTAAATCAGAAATCTCTCATACACCATAACATAGAATTTTTTATGATTCCTCTAATCATAAGAGTCCAAAAATCTGTTGTCACTGTTGCTGGAAGTCCAACTTTTTTTTTTGTAGTCTTTCTTCAATGTGCACACTGGTGCAAATCAGAGCTCAGAGTCGCCACTCACCAGTAGTGAGATTCTTTTGATACTATCTTGGAGAAACTTGCAACTTTCAGACACTTTGCAGCAAACAACAGACAGACTTGACTCTTTTTATAAAACATAAGGAATATGTCCTTTCTTTTTTGTAACACATGACTCTATAACCAGACTCTGGGTTGATTCAGCAAAGTAAGGAATTGAACATCTTAAACTTGCTGTATTTTTATTGCTCCCCAGTAGAGTCACCAATTTGCTAGAACTTTTTCTTGCAACACTTACCTAATGATGACAGTATACCTGGTATACTAGGATGCAACCTCTTTTAGGAAAGAGAAAGGCTAATTTCTAACGATTGGATAATATCCTTCTTCATTTTTGAGCTCCACAGACTCAGGCAGGTTTTACCTTTTAAAGATTACTAATATTTCAGCCTATGTATTTGGTGGATGATTTCATTCACTGATTATGTACCCAAAACCTCACTGTAACAACTTATAGAACACTTTAGAGATTGCAATGATTATTTTAAAACAGAGTTCTATAAGCCAGGCTATGGTTTTGATAACATAAACCAACGAGATAAGGATTTGCATCCTTCTTCCTTTTACTATAGGAGGGATAACCTAATGATTCACTCTCTAAGGAATCACTAAAATGGACACTATCCTACTGATATGAGTCCTTAATGAGTTCATCTCATTTGTTCTAAAAACTAGATGAAATTGATTAATTTGTGTATAACTGAATGGAGAAAACACTTTCTCAGCAAACTCTAGATCAGTTCCTATTCCTTGGGCAAAGAGTAAATGAAAACATATGTCAACAAAAAAAAATTAATGCAATACTGAAGAATGCCTTACAAACTTCATACAATCCAGATTGGATGCCTTACAAATAATCTACTCGACTCAATACTTCATCAAATCTTCACAACTATGTCCTGCTCTCTGAAATCATTTACAAAATTTAACTCTCTCCTTGAGAAAGACTCACAAATGATTAGACACACTACCTTGTAGTAGGTATATTTCAGATGCCTTACAAATGAACTATACTAGAGCATAAACCACAGTTAAAAGAGACAAGACAATAATGAATAGGAACTGCACTGTATTCTCATTAATTCAAGTTGTTTCCAGATATCCAGACAATAAACTCAAGAAGTAAACATGAAATAGAAGTATGCTTTACAAATAGAACTCTTCAAACCAATGGTAACTTGTACTAAACCAGGAAAATACAGGAACAAGAACAAGACCAGGAACCTCCACAGGAACCAAAACAAGAACCTAAAATCAGAACCCTCAAAACAGAAAAGAGAAGAGAAGATATAGAAGAAGGAGAAACCCTAAAAACTATGTCTGGCCAACATCTGTCCTTCTCTCAAATTTGACTTTTACTCATTCCTTTCTTTTCAAAATATCTCACTCCATCTGTCTGAGAAAATATCTGATTTTATCTTTATAATAGCTCTTTCATTCTTCCACTGAAAAGTCCACCGAATCTGATTTCATCTACAAAATATCATTAAAATTTGAGAAAATATCTGCTCACAAAACCTCTCGGACAACTCTCACAAATCTGATTTTAAAATGAAATAAATGTGCATTCTGTCTCATCCCTTTGTGCAAATCTGATTTTGTTCTCTAATCTTTGAAAAAATCTGAATATCCCTCTAAAGAAGATCAAACAATTTATGAAAACATCCCTAGTCAATCGTAAACTATTAGCATTAAGTTTTAATGCAATGCCATAAAGACATTTATTGAATGATGTATTTCAAAACTCTTCTAATAATTCTACAAACTTTGTCGCCTTAATGACAACTGACCTCAGGAACTAGTCTCAAAAACTGACTAAAACAAGTAAACTAACCCCATCACTAGGCAAGAAGATTCATTCATGTACAATGACTATGCATGCAAGGGGAGCTTCACCAAATTCGTCATCCGGTGCAAGAGGTGAATAATCAAACTTAGCATTTTCAGAAGATTATGCAAATGCAAATGTTGAAACAACATAAATCTCCCTCAGATCGACCACTGCAAAATGACTAAATCACATTCTGAAACTTCGCCATCAAGTCAGATAGTACATTCATATGTAATTAGCATGATGCCTAGATTGGTTCCTGAAAACATCTTTCAGATAGAAAGATATCACTCATGAAAAATGGCCATTCTGAAAACTTAATTCTGCTTTGCACTACAAACTGAACAAACTGCCTCTGAAACTGAATTCATAGGGTCATAAAAAAGATCTTTCAGAAACTCAACCTCTGGAGCCTGATTGAATGTCATATGTAGAACATGAATCCTCAGTTGTCTTCCTTTGAAAACAAACCACTTAACTAATACCAATCTACAAAGTTAGCACCCTAAACACTTTCTGAACCAAAGCACAACAGATATGCAGAAATTGGGTTCGGAATCGGCAAAGAAAAGTGATCTACCGGATTGGTCAAAGTCTGGAAATCTTCAAAGGGGTTCATTTCTAGGTCTAAAATGTGGAACAATATTCAATTATGTCTGACCTCGAACTGGGTGCAAAGAGGGAAACGACAAGGAATGCCAATTAATTATGAATTCTACATTTTCAGAGAAACTTCATTAAATTGGAAACGGAAAGGCTCTGGAAAAGTGGATAAATGGATTGGAAGGAATCTATAAAACCTTAGGAGAGTACACTCCTATGTTTACAATATGAGGGAAAACTCAATTATCCAAAATGTTCACCCGGGTATAGATTTTCAAGACCTCAAAGTGGACAACTTAGCAATTCTATACTTGAAAACTCAGAAAATCAGAATTATTCACCAATGGAATGGTTCTAGAAAACTTGTCATCTGATTTCATAGGGATTTGCAAACTGGAAATATTGGAGTGTGTGACCACTAGAACATAGTACAAAAGAAATTTTCTCAATTGAATCAACTGGTCAAAAGTTATAACATGTCAAACTGGGTTATTCAGATTTCTAGGCAGAACAAAAATACAAATAGTTCTGAGCGACCAACTTTGGGAAGTATGAAAACCTATCAAATGGATTTGGAATGAGCTAAGATCTGAAACATAAGCTCTTTTATATGCATGGAACACATTCCCAAAGTGGAAAAATATGAAACTCAACAGGGTGCAAGATATTCAGAAGCAAACTAGGCACCGGACAACAAAATGACACTTTAGCAACATGCAAAATTAGGTGACCCCCTCAAAATGACTACTCCCTAAACATGTCAGAATTGAAATTTAGGAGCTAGGACCCACTGAATATATCAAATGGAAGGTACTGAACCTTCTTCCCAATTTTTACCTCATGAAAATCATCCGGGCATCCTTTCCAAGCACTCTAACTGAGCCTTTCACACAAAATTTTAAGGGTATTCACTTTGCTTAATTGAAAAATTTAACATGGTCACTCCAAATTTGTTCCAAATTTAGGAGTACCAATAGAGTAGCAGGTTGCAAGAAGTTTTTTGGTTATACATGACAACATGGAAAACAACAACCAAATTCACACCTTTTGAATTAGTGTATGGAAAGTCTACTGTGATGCCCATAAATTTGAGCATAAGACATTACACACGACATTATAGCTCAACTTGGATATTCCTGTAACTCAACAAGAAAGGCTCCTACATCTCAATAACTTGGATGAGATGAGAAAAATAGTTCTACAACAAATAGAGTTGGTACAGTTACAACAAAATAAGTGGCACAATTCACACATTCAAAGCTGAAGGTTGTTCCTGGTGATTGGGCTCTACTTTATGATTCAAGGTTTCAAGAAACACAAGGTAAGAACACTACATGTTGGCTTGGACCCTATGAGATAGAAATTTTTTTTGATAATGGTGCAGTTCGGTTATCTACAATCGACCCTGTGCATTTTAAGCTACTGGTCAATGGCCACATATTTTGTCTGTACCATAAACCAGTCACTAAGGTTAAGTTCCTGTGGTAGTTTGAGAATTCTCTCGTCACGACTGAACCTCCTGCAGCTGATGAACCTCCTACAGTCGAAGACCTTCCTGTAGCTAAATTTGAAAGCCTTATGCTTCGTTCATCTTTCTAAAAAACTATGTAATGCATTCATAATAAGGTTTCCTTTTCCCAAGGAAACCATTCTCTTCCATAATAAAAGATAATTTCATGAAATTTCTCTCTTCTACCTCACTCCTTTGTCCACATCATCATTACTCCATGACTCAACTCTTATCGGCATACGTCATCAAATCTTTCCAAATTTAAACATTCATTGATAATTATATCCTAGGTATGCATACACATTCATTATTTTAATAGCTTACTTATTTTTGCATGATCATAGATTACTTTATAATTAATATGGCATTTAATCCAACGTCATCATACTTTTTAGCATGCATGTGAGGACACATGCCACCTTTTTTGTAGGGGGTGGTCAGTCTGTTAAATTGTACCATCATTAATGAACCTTTCTCTCTCCTACCATTATTCTTTAAACACATTGTACTTTATCATTAATCTGCAACCATCCTTACAAATTGATGTGACAACCCCTTCATGCGAGCCTTTCTTGCCAGCATTGTTTTTCAAAACCTAGCTTCGAGCCCCATTTTTCAAACTTCTTCTAACCAAGAACTCTGTAGAAACTGGCCCTTAGAAATAAGAAATTTAGTCCAGCTACAACGGAATTCATAATAGAAAGCAGAAGAAACATTTTAAGGGCGAGTTTATTTTGGGAAGCATTTGGAATTATCAAGGTTGGTATTCTTAGGGTTTCCATTGTCAAGGTTGAGAGTTTTTGTAGCTACAAAATGGGAGGGACTCTTATCAGACATGAGTTGGATGAGCACTCATCTTTATTACAAGACCAAGCAAGTGTGCAGTAATTTAACAATGTGGGGTAGCTCACTTATTTTGTTCGATTGAATAGATATGACGAGGCAATAGCATTGGAGTTCCTCAGAACTCTAAACAATGGAGTATCCCAAGTTAGGGGCCTAATAATAGATGGTACAGAATCCAAAATTGTAGAAGTCTCAGGGCTTCCCTCTATTGGAGAGGCATTTCCCCATGGGCATGATGCAAGGTCAACTCGAGAAGAGTTCACTATCCCTACAGACCCAATATTGGAGGCAAACAAACAAGGTGCACAGGGACTGTCTCTTCCCATTGAATACCCATAGCTTGTGATTCATATCATCAGGTATTTAACCTGTGAAGGGAGATTTTCCTACTTGCATACAGTTCATTTTAAATTGCTCAGCCATTTATGGCATGGTCGCCTTGTAAATGTTCCAAATTTTCTTTACTCTTTATTAAACTTGAGTTCAGAAGAGGTAAAGAAGGGACGACAAAATGTCGTAACCCACCATGGGTTAATTAAACTTCTAATGGGAAAGTATCTGCGGGATGCATCACCCATGAGTTGGGTTGAATTTGTTGTGGCACAAAAAGTGTAATTAAATGGTCAGACTCTTAACCAAATAATTCAAGAAGAACAGGGGAATGTTCCTGAGGTGAATGTTCCAGAAATACCACATCCTCAATTTAGGAGACCTCTTCTATAAACCCCTCTCCTCTGGAATCAGAACAAGAAATCAATGCATCTATTGATCCAAACCCTAGTATGGAGGAGGGTGAAACAAAGACTCTTATGGCCTTTGAATCCCCTATTGCATAATAGAGTACCCAACATAAAGATAAAGGAAAAGGGAAGGTGGCAAAGGATGTCACTAAGGAAGAGGTAACAATAACTCTTGAATCCAATCCTATGAGTTCTAAAAGGAGAAAGACCAAAGATGATACTCTTGTTTCTTCTACAGCTCAATCATTCACAGATAATATTTCCAAGTCTCCTGCAATCTCTTCCACCAGAAAGAAAAGATCCTTGTAGAAGTGTCTTGTAGCTTCAAAGAAGACCCTGCCAAGAACAAGTGTCCATTTGAACACAAGATAGTTAGGGATGTCAGACATGACTGCATAGACTGGTCACGAAGGTATTCCTAAATTTATTGTTGGGGAACCATTATTAGAGGAACCACGTGGGGATAGTCCACCTCAACAGTTTCAAGATTAGATGGAGGAGGTTCCTGTAGCCATACATCAAGAGGAGATAATAAAACAAACATAATGTGATAATGAGCCTCTTCCTCAGGAAGAAATTCAAAGGGATGATGCCCTAGGTGCCACTACTGAACAAATAACTGGTCAAATGATAGTATGTGAAGAGGATCAAGGAAAGAAGGAATTTGTGGCTTCTTATGAAGGTGCACCTGATTCCATTAGGAATCTACTCTGTGAGCTTTATTTGCATAATTATGTTGTTCCTTTAGTAACTGATTGGAATCCCTTGTTATTAATTGGAGATGTGCATATGCTAGCACTAATGTCATGGGCACAAAATGAGATAAATTATGAGGAATAGTTAAGAAAATACAGTGTAAAGGAATTTTCCATTACCTTACCCATGCACCCTAAGCATGGAACACCCAAACACATTTACTATGATTGGCTAGAGATAGCCTACGGGTTCCATAAAAAAGAACTTAGACAAAGGATTTTGCAAAACATGGAACAAGTTTATGAAGACTTTGAAAGAATCCCCTTGCAGGATGGACAAAGGGTATCAGAAGCCCTTATATAGAGATGAAACAGGTTGATATGGGCATTAAAAAAGGTTGAGCCACATAGCCTCATCAACTTCAGAGTCTCCATGCAACGGGTCCTCAAGTATATATAATTGGGACGACAGGCAAGACAAGAGTTGTGGCTTCCTCTTACCTTCCAACCTCTAATTCTCCTATGACCACTATACAATTGCATAGATAATTAGGTAAACGAGAAATTAGAGGCTAGCCAGAAGAGAAAGATGGAGGACACTAATGGCTTCTATTGGAACCTAACCAGCACCACTGGATGAGATACTATAAAGGGAGATCTAAGGCTGCTTGCCCAAATTAGAAATGTGTTCGTGCCTGAGGACCGACACTAGATCTAATAGGAGGAAAATGATGAGGCATATTTATGCCATCTTATAGAGCCCTAGGATAGTTTTTAATAGTTCTCATTCTTTAATTTCATCATACTTTATTGAAAAATTATATGCTCTTTCATGATATTACGTGGCATGCTGCCACTAAGACATCTAATTTGTTTTAATACTTTAAACATGTGAAATTGGATATTAATGTTATATTACTTATGATAAATCTGTGGTTATGTTCTAATGGGTAGTTAGATGTTTAAAAATGAATAAACATGTGCATGTTTTGGTGAAACATTACTTTGGATGTCCTATTCTAACACTCGAGTGCAGAGCATAAATAGAAAATGAAGAATTGACTATGTGAATGTGCTTGTGCATTGGATAACTAGACCCAGTCCTGCAGCAGATTCAATCAGTGGAGAAGTTAATGCGACTCATAGTGATGGTTCCAGGAAGATCAAGGTGGCAGTAGCTAGGCATAGACCAAGTTAAGGAGTTATGAAGTTCCCTGAAGAAAATCTAGGAAGAAACAGGAAGCTAGATCTATTCTTCCTATGTCATGACATTTCTTTCCTTCTCTGTGGATACCTTCTATTTCTTGCTTTCTAGTTTCTTGTTTTTCAATAATGACTCTGCCTATTCTGTAGTGTGAGCAGTTAAGTTGTTATATGTTTTTATTTAAATAAAGCCCCACTCCTGTGTGAGGAGGGCATTATCAGTTATTAGAGATATAGTTTCATTATGTTATTTTACAGCTTTCATGAATCTCTGTACTATGTTTGCAGTCAAAGATAAACGAAGTCTTGAGATTGAGTTCTGTGTAATTGAGTTTTGGATACTCATTCAAGGGGGCCAACATGGTGAGCAATCCATGTTAGTTAGAATCATTTCATGTAGTTTCCTTTCTTGCATCTTGTTATCTTAATTTTGGTGTTACATTGTTCTTGTAGCCAAAGCCGCAGGACAAGCGATTGCTTCCTGCAGCCAAAGTGGCAGAACCATTGAAGCATTGTAGTTTAGTTTTCAAGCCTTTGCATCCCTTCAACATCTTTACTTCTACATTTTCCTTTCCAATATTTATTTCCTGCAGCCTTAGATTAAGCTTTCCTTTCAAAGCATTTGTTTCCTACAACAACTATAGAAAAGTGTGGTCTGAGTTAGCCTTCGGTGCATATATCTTGCTGGCCCATTTTAAGTAACACACCCCTGGGTTGATGAATTAAATGAGTTTTTATAAGGAGGATATCTGCTCGGTAGGATTTCCAATCCCTGAGTCTTGGTGAAAGCCTAATTTCTGAATCCTTTTTAAAATTCGATCATTCATCATGCAGAGCAAGGCTGATAATATTAGTTTCATTATATTTTATTGTTGCTCTTAATTTATATATGTGTATAAGATAAGAGCACAAATATTTATAATTTTTGTGTTTGACTATTGACTATCTCTATAAGATAAAAGCACACACATATTTATCATTTTTCTATTTGGCTATCTCTATAAGATAAGAACACGCACATATTTTATCATTTTCCTATTCAGTTATTTCTAGAGTTTGAAACACTTGTACATGTGGGTTTGGCTTGAAGGAAAACCCCTAAATAGCCCCAAAAAATGTATTTATTGTATTTGAATGTTTAATGACAACACCCATCTGCATGGAAATTTGTAAGTACTTTTGTATTTCTTATTTATCTAATTTAGTTTTCGAATGTGATATAAATCTCTTTGTTTAGTATATTTCTTTATTATTTTTATTTTTAGTAGTTTTTGGTATGTTCTTAAGCCTAATTGCACTGGTTAATGAGTAGGTGAACTTAAACTTGTTATTTCAAGAAGTGTTTTTGTGGCTTGGGTTATATGGAAAACAACGTGACATGTTAGCATACTAAATAGTAAATTTTAGCATCTACTACTAGGTTGTAATCTATAACTGTTGGTTAACAGTTTGTCCTCCCGTTAGATTTATAATATCTGACTCTTCTTAACACCCAAGGTGAGAGAACAAAAGGATGTCACCAACAAATGGGTCAGTGTAAATCATCTATCACTGCCCTCT
>MU228345.1:225501-262105 GCA_018584345.1 Thuja plicata
TGTGATATAAATCTCTTTGTTTAGTATATTTCTTTATTATTTTTATTTTTAGTAGTTTTTGGTATGTTCTTAAGCCTAATTGCACTGGTTAATGAGTAGGTGAACTTAAACTTGTTATTTCAAGAAGCGTTTTTGTGGCTTGGGTTATATGGAAAATAACGTGACATGTTAGCATACTAAATAGTAAATTTTAGCATCTACTACTAGGTTGTAATCTATAACCCATTTATAGTTTTGCATTAAATTTTGCAAAACATTATTTAGTTTCTAAAAAATATTGCCTTCTCAATTACTTCATGTGATGTAAGTGAATAAACATTATCCATTCATTTATGGGATTGTCAAGCTATTTTTTATAGAAATTGTGTGTACTTAATTAGAGTAATCTAGGGATTATTTGATTAGAAAATTGTTGACCCCTAAAAGGCTCACGCCTAAATAAAGGCACTCAGAAATATTTGTAGGATTGAGAAAAGGGTGTGCCCTACAAAGCAACCTCTAGGATTTTTAAGAAGCTGGCTTTTCTTGTTAGGGTTTGGATGAAAAAGGGAAATAATCTCTCTTACAAACTGTATCACCAGAAAATGGAAGCACTTAAATTTTGGACTGGTTTAGCCCTCCTGGTAAGTGATTTTGGGTCATGTCAAGCGGCTTGAATGGGTATTTGAATTGTATCTACTTTTCCCCCCTGATTTTGTCCTATTTTCCACTTTTCTCCTACCTTTTATGGCATTCTGCTCTGTGATTCTGAGATTATTGAGCTCAGGTTCAAGGTCAACCTCAACCCTAACCTAGGTCAAGGTCAACCTCAACCCTGACCCAAGGTCCAAATTTCAAGATACCAAAGTTTTCAGATGTCAGGGTTCGGAAAGAATTATTTCTTGCTTCCGGGTTGGCTGTTTCGGTCTTTGAGGCAACAAATCTTGAAATTATATTTAATATAGGTCCACTTATAGGAGTATAGGTCTAATTGAAATTTAATTCTCCTATGTAGGCCTCTCTAGAAGATTGTTCGCTAGATTTGTATATAAGGAAGCCTTCTCCTCTCATTTTCTCTAAGACTTTAAAAGACAAGCTAAGAGGCAAGAAGAAATTCCATCCATCCAAATTCTATGCATAATATATTGAAGGAAGCATTAGAGAATTCAAGAATTCAAGCATTCAAGCATCTAATTCATCAAGGAGATCCATTGGTAGCCATTGAAGGATTCAAGGCTCTATGGAGCTCTCTTGTTGAAGATTTCTCCATCCACATCCATGCAAGCTTCTTCCTATTCTAAGATCCATTCAAGATTGGTGTTGAAGATCTACAAGAAATTGATTTGAGACATCCTACATCCTACATCCTACATTCTACATTCTACTTTCATTTGGTGCATACATACCTGTGGATCCAAGGATTCGAATCCTCCACAAGGGTTTTTATACAAGCAAGGTGAATAGGTTTATTTGTTTTGTTTATTTATGCAATTTAAATTATACTTTAAGGTTAATTCCAAAACTGGGTTTTGAATAAGGAAAAACCCTCCCCCCAACAAACAAAACCATTTTTCTTTCAGGTATAGGTTCGGGACATCAGATTCAAGTGCAGATATGGATACCCTTTTTGACAAACTTTTGGGATCCAAAAATAGATTTTATGTTGGACTGTGCAGGTCAAGCTCGAATTTCTATTCTATGCCAGGGTTGAATTTCTATTATGGGTCAGGATCAACTTTCTGTTCTGGGTCAGGATCAACTTTTTGTTCTGGTTCAGGATCGACTTTCCATTCTGGGTCAAGGTCGACATTCTATTTTGGGTCAAAGTCAACTTGAGCCAGATCCAGAAAAGATTTTTGGGTTTTGTAGATCTCACAGTTTCGGTTCAAGATCATGAAAAATAAATAGTTTTTGAGACCGTTTGATAGGGTTTTCAATAGATTATTTTTTAGAGGTTTGTATTTTATTCCATTATCCTTTGCAAATATTTCCAGATCTACATTCCTTATCATTACAATTAAATGTAAGTGGTGAAATGTGGCATAGGGTCTCTTTTATGTGCAAATCCCCATTGTTCAAAACCCTATCTAAAGATCTCCATTTTCTTATCTTACATTTTGGTGAACCCGCGATAAAAAACTCTTTCTTTTTGGTGTTAGATTTGCATTTTATGTTAGATCTTGCATGCATTTAAAAGTAGATTTCTTTTATGCTCTTGCATTTATATGTCAAAAATAAAAAATGATAAATTTCTTTAAAAATAAAAATAAAAATTACATTTTTCATGCTTGTAATGTTACTATGTGTTCAACATGTATGATTTTTGTTTTGAATACTTTGATGAGGCTTTTGTTGTGAAAGAGGATAGATACCCTAATGAGGTACATGGAAGTGAGGATGAAAATTGTTTGAATAAGATCTCCATGGATCCTTTTCCTACTTCATCCTCCTCTACAACCTCTTCAATTTACCTTTAGCATAGGGTGTGTGCATGGTTACCTTCATGTTCCACTATTTACAACATTGATACACCTAGAAAGACTTCATTTAGTGCGTGTGATGTTGCTTTGTCCTCTCTTGTATTACCTTGGAAGGATATATTAGAGAAAGCAAATGACTTTAATCTTTCTCTTTATGGAGATGAGTTGAGGATTGATGTTAATTCTTCTCCTAATATATGTCTTTTATATGAGCCTACTTTAGAATATAATTTACCTTCTTTCCCCTTTAGGGATCAAGCTTTAGTGATTTATGGCGCTCCTAAAATGTGCTTTATTGATAGGGATGATAATCCTCCTATTTGGGATGAACCTTTGGATTTGGATGTTGATTACTCTCTTCCTCATGAATCCATTGTGGATGATCCTCCTATTTGGGATGAACCCTTGGATAAAGACATTAATTTATCCCCTCCTTGTGAAGAAGCTTTGATACAAGAGGGTGATTTATTAATGGATGACATATTCATACATGATGGTGACTCTTTTTATAAAACACACTCCCCTTATGTAGACATTTTAGAGAAGTAAGAATACATTATAGATGCTTTACCTCCATTTGGGATTCCTTCTCATGATGAGACATTAGAGGAGAATAATATGAATCCCCTTAATGCTCTCCCTCTTAGTGGTGATCTTATGGAGAATGAATATCCTACCTCATCTCCTCCTAGGATGTCTTATTTGTGTCCTTGTGATTCTGTTCGCAGTGTTGAGAAAATTAACATGGTTTATCCAAAACCCTTGTTGATTATTAAAGGTTGTCCTCACATTACTATCAAGGGTAAACCTAGGGATCCTTTGGATTTCTTTGATAACACAGATTCCGTTTCACATGTTTATCATACAAGGAATAACCCTCAACCTAATCCGGTGGTTCCTACTTCTTTACCACCTTCTCAACCCATTCTTCCTTATCCACCCCATTTTCCTAGCAAGGAGTATGATTTGATAAACCAATTGTGCAATACCCCTGCCAAGATTTTTTTATGGGAGCTTCTTCAAACTCACCTACATACCATGAAGCATTGCAAAAATCTCTAGCAACTCTTCCCACTCTACCTCCTAATTAAGAGAACATCAATGCCTTCTTACAGTGCATGCATGCTACCCCGGGTCCTCCTAACATTGTATTTACTCAAAAGGATTTACCTTCTAAAGAAGTTCAGAATTAATATGATGCTCTTATGGTTGTTGTTACTATTAATAAGAGTATCATTTGTAGCACCTTGATATATAATGGATATGGGCTTAATATTTGTAGCATGGACATGCTCAAAGAGATTAAAGCCAATCTTTCATATATTCAACCTGGCAATGTTCCTATATGTGGCTTTGATAACATTGATAAGAAAACTTTGGGCATCATTACCTTACCTATCAAAGTAGGTCTGGTCATCCTAAATACTCCTTTTCATGTTATGCCTGGACCTCTTAATTATAACCTCATTTTGGGTAGACCTTGGTTGCATAAGATGCATGATGTTCCTTCCACCCTTCACTGCAATGTCAAGTTTATTCACAACAACATGATGTATACACTTCATGCAAATGATGCACCAAATCCTTGTTTGAATATTCAAACCCACAATACTCCTATTCCTAATAGTAATCCTACTTCCTCTAATGCTCTTCCGAGAGATGATTGGGGAACCTTGGATTTTAATCCTACCTTTATTGGAGAGTATAAATTTTTTGATCTTGATTTTATGAAGCAACAAAGAGAGTTTGCACAACGAGCTTTTGCTTCTACTTCTAATGCCCATTGTAATAACTTGGTCACTGCTTCTACCCACTATGAATCTGTCAAACATACTAGTGATGACATAGTTACTAGTGAATCTCCATTGACTCCTTCTGATATGGCTTCTTGTTATGGTCATGGTTGTCATTTACTAGTTAAACAAGGAGTCCATGGTCAAGGATGTGGTAAGCATAAACAGGGAATTCAAATGCCCTTACAGAATGGGGGGCATGAGCATTCTTATGGATTGGGATTTAATCCTCAAAAACACATCAATGTTAACAACATCTCAAATAACACTTCAAAACATGATGACCCTATGAAGGAATTTGACCAAGAAGTTCTTTTTCCTAAACTCCTTTATGCTAAGATGATTATTAGACCTAAAGGAAAAAAGAAACGTAGTCCACCCTTGAAGACTCTTCATTTTTTGTTTGTATAATAGATCTCATGATCACTCTACTAATGAATGTAAAGCTTTACATTATAATATTAGGCAGCTCATTGATAGTAAAGTTATTTATATATCATGTGGCAATGAGTTGTATTTCAATCCTATTTTCTCTGAATAACATTTATGTTCCTATTATGGAGCTCCACATTATGTCAACAATGTTATCCTAATCCTTGGGGGCTTGTTGTCTTACATAGTGTTTTGGGTGATATAATAGGTCCCCTTTCATCCTTGTTCCTATGCTTGGGGGGCAAGGATGCCATCTCCTTTTTTGTCTTTTTGGGATCCACTTTTCCCTTGGTTAAGTAGTATTTATCTATCATGTGATATCTAATCATACATGAAATTTTTGGTTTGCATTGAGGATTTATGTCCTTGATCATAATCTATTTCATTGTTTAACATTGGGTTTCCATGGTTGATAAATCTCTCACCTTGGAGACTGAATAGTGTGATATCCCTCACAAGGGTTACTTTTTCACTTCTTGCATGATATATCTTTTCATTCATCCATTCCATGGCCTCATAGGAGCTGTGACCTTCTTGGCTTGGACTGGGTGTTGTCTATGGATATTTTATTGATGTTGAAGAAGGCTTTATCCTTATTCTTTTATTTCCTTAACATGTCAAAATGGTATGTATTTTGTCATCTTAAGGAGGGGGGCATATATACGGCCTCCCTCATTCTGTATTATTGCATTTTTGTTCTAACCTTTTGTTTTACAGCATGCTTAATCCTCTGAAGGTAATGCACATAAGTTGCTAAATCCTGAAGAGATACACATTCAATTACAATTCAATATTCTAAATCCTCTAAAGGTAACACACATAAGTTACTAAATCCTAAAGAGATACACATTTTACAAATGTATTCCATGGTGATATAAGGATATGGATCCATGGGTACTTCATAAAAGCCATCAGAAGATGCACTACATACATATAAAAAACCACCAGAAGGCACACAACTTTATGGGGTGACTATCAAGTGCTTGCTTGGTGGGCCATCCTATCCTTTTTGTGGGTCATAGTGAGATACACACATCTTACTAAGCGAGCTAGCCACTCCTCTCTCTCTTTCTCTCTTTGACTGGTGGTGTCTCTCTTGTTGTAATCTTGGTGTTGACAAAGACTTGAGTCCCTGGGGGCTTGAAGATTCCTTTGTCCCTTTTTCATTTCAATAAGATTATATTTTCTTTATGATCTCCTTTACCAAGATTTTGCGTTGAGTCCATACTCTTGCTAAAGTGGGGGCTAAATGTATCGTCAGAAAATGGAAGAACTTCCATTTTGGACTGATTTAGCCCTCTGAGTAAGTGGTTTGGGGTCATGTCAAGCACCTTGAATGGGTCTTTGACTTGGATCTTCTTTTTCCCCCTCATTCTGCCCAATTTTCAACTTTTCTCCTACCTTTTCTGGCATTCTGCTCTGTGATTCTAAGATTCTTGACCTCAGGGTCAAGGTCCAAATTTTAGGATCCCAAAGTTTCCAGATGTCGGGGTTCAGAAAGAATTGTTTCTCGATTTTGGGTTAGCTGTTTCGGTCTTCGAGGAAATGAATCTTGAAATTATATTTAATATAGGTCCACTTCTAGGGGTATAGGTCTAATGAGAATTTAATTCTCCTATGTAGGTCTCTCTAAAATATTGTTCCCTATATTTGTATATAAGGAATCCTTCTCCTCTCATTTTCTCTAAGACTTGAAAAGACAAGCTAAGAGGCAAGAAGCAATACCATCCATCCAAATTATATGCATAATCTATTGAAGGAAGCATTAAAGAATTCAATAATTCAAGCATTCAAGCATCCAATTCATCAAGGAGATCCATTGGTATCCATTGAAGGATTCAAGGCTCTATGGAGCTCTCTTGTTGAAGATTTCTCCATCCACATCCATGCAAGCTTCTTCCTATTCCAAGATCCATTCAAGATTGGTGTTGAAGATCTAAAAGCAATTGTTTTGAAACATCCTACATCCTACATCCTATAATCTACATTCTTTTGGTGCATACATACCTGTGGATCCAAGGATTTGAATCCTCCACAAGGGTTTCTATACAAGCAAGGTGAATAGGTTTATTTGCTTTGTTTATTTATGTAATTTCAATTATACTTTAAGGTTAATTCCAAAATTGGGGTTTACATAAGGCAAAACCCTCCCCCAACAAACAAAACCATTTTTCTTGTAGGTACAAGTTTGGGACAATAGATTCAAGTGCAAATTCAGATACCCTTTTTGACAGAGTTTCGAGATCCAGAAATAGATTTTCCATCAGACTGTGTAGGTCAAGGTTGACTTTTTGTTCTAGGTTAGGGTCGAATTTCTATTCTGGGTCAAGGTCAACATTCTGTTATAGGTCAGGATCAACTTTCTGTTATGGGTCAGGATCGGATTTCTATTCTGGGTCAAGATCAACTTTCTGTTCTGGGTCAAGGTTGATATTTTGTTTTGGGTCAAAGTTGACCTGAGCTAGATCCAGAAAAGATTTCTAGGTTTTGTAGATCTCACATTTTCAGTTCATGATCACAAAAATCAATAGTTTCTGAGACCGTTTGACAGGGTTTTCAACAGATTCTTTTTTGGAGGTATGTATTTTATTCCATTATCCTTTGCAAATATTTCCAGATCTACATTCCCTATCATTACAATTAAATGTAAGTGGTAAAATGTGGCATAGGGTCTCTTTTATGTGAAAATACCCATTGTCCAAACCCTATCTAAAGATCTCCATTTTATTATCTTACACAAATGAACTAAGCTAAGGGGAGGCAATCAAACTGAGCTTTAAGATGGGATTAAGAATATGAAATATGACATCTACAGAGGTTAGACCATTATTGGTTAGAGATCTATGTCTCTGTCCACAAGGATGTGATGTACCATAGACCCTTCATTATTGGATGGGAGAACAAGATGCCAAAGTTAGAATGACATAGGAAAAAATATTCAGATCCCAACCTCGAGAAGAACCTACAGGGGTCCAGATAAAGACATAAAACTCCTAATAAAAGTGTATATCCCTACACCCATATAAATGATAAAAGAACACTATTTATGAATAGAGGAACAAAAAGAGACATCAAGAATGTGTTCTTGCTTCTAGACATAAATAGTTTTTATAAGGGTCTAGCAAAGGAACCACGTCCCCTATTGCAAATCTTCCTAATGAGAAGGCTATAAATAGTAAAAGTCTTCTATTTTAGATGCATTGTGAGAAGAAAAAGGCCTTAATGATCACAAATACACCCATACAAATAGAAAATAATTATACCAACATAAGCAAACTGGATCAGACCCATAGGAATCAACATATGACAAATTGATTAAGAAAAAGAAAAAGGAAACATAGGCACAATCCTCATAATTAATTAAGAGAAAATATGTCAAGGCTGGAGAGCATGCTCAAGAATACAAATACTACAACATACACCTATGACCGATAATCCATAGAGTTCTTTTCTCATAAATTTCAAAACACTAGAAATCCAATTATATTTCTCAATGGATTGAAGTAGAGTTCAATCTCCCACCTATATCCAACTAATTTTTATTACAATATAGGCCATCAGGTTTTATAATAATAACCTTTAGTCGTTTCAATCATACAATGATCACCTTTTGCTACAATCGAGTGGCATGTTAGAAAATCAGGCATGAATTCTTGGATTTCCAAAGATGTAGACGAGTGTACCCTCGTCGTTGGTTGATTGCAACATGCTTGCTAGTTGTAAATGACAAAAGTTAATCATGACATATTTTGAGGGGATGACCATGATTACATAGGGCAACTGAAAGATGTTCCATTTGATAGTTTTTAAAACTTGTTGTTAGCCATGGGCATTATGTGTTATGGTACATTCCTCAAATATGCACTAGTGGGTCATCCAAGAGTAGGATTGGGTTATTAGACACATGTCGTGTTGGTGGACTTTAGAGTGGGGAAGTCTTGTACAAAGGTATTTGAAACTCTGACCAGGTAACACATGTCGTATTTGTCAAGTGATTTGAAATGTGAAGGGAAGGTGCTCTGTAAGGACCCCGTTGACTTTATTTGGTTAATCTATGAAGGACAAGGGTCAAAAGGCAAACCCATGGATGAAGTCTATAGTTTTGGAAACTCATAGGGAATCTTGGCCTACTGAGAGAGAACATAAACATCCATAGTTGTGTAGAAGGTTGCATATGTCCGAGGGGGAGGGTTTGTGTACTCACTTCAAGTTTCACTTATTGATTATTTGCGGTGAGAATTGAGTCCTCTGATTTGTACCAAGGCATTCCTTGCAAGTAGACCAAAAAGAATGAATAAAAATCCGCTTGGTAAAAAATTAATTGAAAACATTACAAAACAACACAGGTCAAACCAAGGGATGTTAGGAAAAGGAGAGTTGCGGGGAAGTACTACAGGGGAGAAAAAAGAATGAAACACCACCAAAAATTAGCCAAAACCATATATTCTATCAATTAAAAGTGACATGGCATGGATATAACAGAAAGGGGAGGGTACACCAGAATCTAAAAAGAAAGGAAATGCATTCATTTAAGGCTTTGGATTAAAACTTTACAGAATGATAACCAATAGTCCATGAACCCTTGTAGTTAGGAAAGGAAATGATTTCATCAGAAATATAAATAACATTATCCATGGATTTTTATGTGTGCAAGGAGTTCATCCATTCCCCAATTAAGAAAATGAAAAATTTTCCATCTGTCTACTAAGCTACGTAGGTGGGGCTTGTTGCAGAGCTAACTAAATAGAGCCTTGTTGGTAGTTGAGTGTCTATAGCCCTAAGAAGGTTATCTCCTTGACAACCACTAACATTTCTCTATTTCCAACCGATCTTTCATAGCCTCGATAGAGTTTCTAGCATTACCCAAAATTGCATATTCTTCGCATTTAATACATCCATTACTTTTCTTCTATTTTATTTTTTGCCTTCACTTTGGATTTTAAATACAATTCGATAATGAATTTGTTTCTTTAGGTTGATTTCCGAGATGGAAGGGGAAGATACCCTGATTTTTCACTTAGTAGACTATAGAAATACATTTCATCAACATTAATGTAGGTCATTAATGTAAAATCACATGATAAAATCTAGCTAGACATCATTATTTCTATGAAATGATAAATATTAACACCTTTTGCCACAAAAATAGTGTTAGTACATTGAGGATATTGAAAGTAATCTTTCATTTTAATCCAACCATAAATGTATTACCTCCTTATCGATACCTAAGGTCTACAAATCTCCATCTAACCACACTATTGGTAGCCAAAAGAAATCTCAATGATCGAGGATAAAATAAAAGGTGATCTTGAAAAATGATCATAGTACTTCGAGTAACTTGATGCGACAACCTCTGTCAGCAAAGTAAATGTTTAAGCATGTGAGGAGGGCTCTCATTCTATATAAGGAGCATCACTATCAAAGAAAGACACAAGGTAATAGTAGAAATATCAAATGGTAGGTGTAGGATTTAAATAATAGTCTAAGTAATATGGATATTCCTATGAGGCTCACCACTCCTAGGACACAAAAACCATTCCCAGGTCGCATAGATAATAGTAGGTTGGCTAGTTTGATAGGAACTGATGATGATTTAGTCCTTACAACCATTAGGTGGGTATTGGGAAAGGACTTATTGGAATCCAAAGATTTCTACAGATTCAACGCAAATATTTCATCCAAGTTTGTGGGTTCTCTGCTTGACTTAGAGGAACCTAGGGACGTAATTGAGTTCCTTTTCGTTGGGATGTTTGACAAAACGTACTGTGAAGGCATTAGAGATGTTTTAGTTGTAGCTCACTATCGAATTAGGTTGCCACTAAGAATTAACATGAGATATTTTCTTGAGACTGGAGCTGAGGTGCCATGGGTACCCTTTGTTTCCAACTTTTGCTCCAGGTCGCTTGATGTGCACCTTTGTTATGCATGATATGGGGCTAATTTATTGAAAAAGTAAGTGGACCTAGAGGTGGAGATGGATATGGAGTGGTTGGAGGATTTCTTCCTGAGGGCCCTTTTCAAGTAAGGTGGGGATACTGGCGATGAGTTAGTTAACGAGGAGTCTTGTGACTCAAAGGAAAATGGGGACAATTCTTCTGGGGTGACCCTAACTCAGGCAATGTGTGACTTGTGCTACATCAACAAGAAAATGTTCCATTCTAGAAAAACAATTATGATATGAAAAATAAATAATGAAAAAACGAATTATAACTTTTTTTTTGTAATTTTGTCCTATAAATAGACATTGAAATGAATGAAAATATATACTTTATGCTCTTTCATTTGTTCCATATCTATTTAGTTCCACCATTTGCATTAATGTGTGTTATGTGTTTCTTTAAATATTTTAAAATAAATCATCTTTGAATGTGCAATATATAAAGCAAACTCATATCATAACAAAAAACCCACCATCGCATACCAAATCTGTGGTCAGCTAGGAAATACCTAACTCTTGAGAAAAATGTGTTTGAATGGAGAACATCCAAAGTGCTCGCATGTTTGCTTTTAACAAAACATGGGTTAGAAAAGCATAAAATTCATCATTTAAAAAAAATATTTGACATGTGGTGATGCCAAGCACGTTAAAACACCTTGAAAAGCTAACCTTGAGAAGACCCGACAACTATACAGAAGCACTTAGGGAAACAAATTTATATGGGACACGGACATGCGTCACCTTGCATAGTAGTGCTTATTGAAAAAGTAAAACCTAACTATTTACACTAACTATACAAAATAATTAATTGCAAACACCCATTTATAGGAAGGGAGAAATATCTACCTTGGTGACCCAATTTTTTATTTAAATAATTTTTAAACAATATTTTGACAAAAAATAGGACAAAATGAGGTCATATGTCCCTTTCATTGTGATACGTCAGAAAATAAAACATTGATATTATTTTTAGGAGAAATTCCTAACGTCAAAATAAACGACATCTCAACTTTAAAATGGTTATCCTCATACTTTGATTTGAGCATGACCCTGATTTGGTGGTAAGTTGTGGACGAAAAATACCTAATGGGGCACCCACATGTATGTTCAAAGAAGATGGCGCGATGATGGGGGTTGATAAAATGATATTTGTTTTGTGTGGATTATAGTGATATATGTGGAAAGGGATAAACATGGAGAGATGTGTGTGATGATTTTGAGCTGGCATTGAGGGGAAGATAAGATTCTCTTCCTAGCCCCAAATTTCACAAAGGAAAGATCCACTTTGATCAACCATAAGGAAATGGTTAATGCATCAATCAATCAGAAATAAGAAGAAAGAAGAAAGAAGAAAGTCTTACAATCCTGAATAATGGATGAAGAGTATATAATATAATTGAGTTGATTATAACCTTAATTGAAATGAATTGAAGACAAGTACTAACCTTGAAATATAGCAGAGATGGAAAAGCCTATTTTCTGATGTTTGTGTTGAGTTTTGGGAAATTCTGCAACCAGATCCAGAACAGAAACGCAGAGAAGGACAAAACCCATAAATATTTTCCTTTTCTGATTTAGGTCAACCTTGACCTTTTTGAAGGGGCGCAATTATACCCCACAATGTCAACCTTGACCTGCACCGCTTCGACGAAAATTCTGTTCGCGGATCCCGAAAGTTGGCCGAAAATGGTATCCGAATATGCTCTTAAATTTGTTGTCCTGGACATGTACGTGAAAGAAAAATGGTTTTGTTTTTTGGGGGGAGGGGTTTTCCTTGGTCAAACCCCAGTTTTTGAATTAACCTTAAAGTATAGTTGAAATTTCATAAATAAACCAAGTAAATAAACGAATTCACCTTGCTTGTATAGAAATCCTTGTGGAGGATTGGAATCCTTGGATCCACAAGTATGTATGCACCAAATTAATGTAGAATGTAGGATGTAGGATGTCTCAAATCAATTTATTGTAGATCTTCAACACCAATCTTGAATGGAACTTGGAATAGGAAGAGGCTTGCATAGACGTGGATGGAGAAATCTTCAACAAGAGGGCTCCATAGAGATTGAATCCTTCAATGGATACCAATGGATCTCCTTGATGAATTGAATGCTTTAATGTCTTTGAATGCTTCAATAGATCATGCATAGAATTTTTATGAATGAACTTACTTCTTGCGTCTTATCTTACTTGTGATTTTAACTCTTTTGAGAAGATGAGAGGAGAAAGCTCCCTTATATACAAATCTAGGGCACAATCTTCTAGAGAGGCCTATATAGGAGAATTAAATTGAAATTAGACCTATACATATAGAAGTATACCTATATTAAATATAATTTCAAGAGTCATTTCCTCGAAGGCCAAAACAACCGACCCAGAAGCGGGAATTAAATCTTTCTGAAGCCCGACATCCGGAAACCCTGGAAACTTGAAAATTAGACCTTGGGTCAGGGTCGAGGTCAAATCTAACCTAGATCAGGGTTGAGGTTGACCTTGACGTAGGTTAGGGTCAAGGTTGACCTTGACCCTGAGGTCAAGAAACTCAGATTTGCATATCAGGGTGCCAGAAACAAGCCGTAGAGAAGTGGAAAAGGGGGCAAAATAGGGGAAAATCCAGATCCAAGTCAAAGACCCTTTCAAGGCACTTGACATGACCCCAAAAAACTTACTCAAAGGGCTAACCTAGTCCAAAATGGAAGTGATTCCCTTTTTGAACTATACATTTAGCCCCCACTTTAGCAAGAGTATGGACTCGATGCAAACTCTTGATAAAGGAGATCATAAAGAAAATATAACCTTATTGAAATAAAAAGGGACAAAGGAATCCTCAAGCCCCCAGGGACTTAAGTCTTTATCAACCTTAAGATCATGATAAGAGAGACATCACCAGTAAAAGAGAAAAAGAGAGAGGGTGTGATTACCTTGCCCAATGAGAACCTATGTCCCATTGTGAATCACACAAGGAAAAAGTGTAACTGGAAAGATGGAGTTGAACCACCTAGTGAATGTGGCTACTCACTAGTCAACACATCAAGGTTTTACCCTTAGTGAATAATCTTATTAAAATAAAAAGGGACAAAGGAATCCTCAAGCCCCCAGGGACTTAAGTCTTTATCAACCTTGAGATCACGATAAGAGAGACATCACTAGTCAAAGAGAAAAAGAGAGAGGGTGTGATTACGTCGCCCAATGAGAACTTATGTCCCATTGTGAATCACACAAGGAAAAAGTGTAACTGGATAGATGGATTTGAACCACCAAGTGAATGTGGCTACTCACTAGTCAACCCATCAAGGTTTTACCCTTAGGAATATTCTATTCCAAAAGAGAAAAGTCAAAACATAGAAAGATCCAGTCTTAAGGACACCTTCCATCCTTAAGGGATCAAAATATTGTAAATTGAAACTGGAGGGATCAAGAGATCCTATGAGGTAAAAATCCATGCTTTAAGGATTAGTCTCTAATCCATAAAGGGAGAAAAGTTTTAAGTTTTGAACATATTTTGAAAGTGCGTGTGTGCAAAAAAGTGAGTAGCGTGTAAGCCCCCACGTTAAAGTCATTGCTAACACTTTAACAAGAACAATGGATTTAACAGAAACATAAACAACTCCACTAATTACGTTTCCACTACAAGATGCCCCCAAGCGAAGACAAATAAAGGGAAATACTACATAAACATACAGAGAACACAGAAGGGATCTACCTACCGTGGGGTCAGTATGATCATAAGATAATATGTATATATAGATATGATATTATTGAAAATCAATTGACATATTTCTTCAAAGAAAGTAAAACTACAATCACAATTGAGGAAAGAAAATGCAAGAGTTACGAAGAAGGGTCTTTTCGGACCACAACATGGAGACTTAAAAGAATCAGTGCTACCATGTCACAAATCCAAGCGGACTACACAAGGAAAACATTTACAAACAATAGCACAGGTACAACATAACAGGAAAAAATTATATAGAAGAATAGAGATGCATATAAAGGAATAGTAAAACAGGTTCAATTCCTTTATCACCTTGCACCAACAAAGTAACAAGGGTCGTATAAAATAATCTAACAAACATTTAGCAAATACATTACGGGAGAAGAATAATACAATAGGAAAACACATAAAAGGCTACCATGAAGGACAAGCCAATCAAGTGCACCACCTACTCTCCTCATCTCGGTTTATATCATTTAGGGAAGGTGGGAAACTTGCAAGAGGGACTATATCCAACACAGTAGGAATAATAGCTAGTTCCAAACAAGGATCCTCTTGAGAATCACAATGTTCGATACTAGGTGTAATTATCAATTGTGGGGAAAGAATATGAGGTAAATCAGTATCAAGATCAATGGTCTCATATTCATCATTAACATCAATAGGATCATCAAGAGTATCTTCTTCATCAAGATTAATTGAAATAGAATCTAAGATGTGAATAGAATAATCATAATCATTCATCTTAACATCATTATTAACATTAAATTCCTCCAACACATCAGGCATAAGCTGGTAAAAAGAGGGTAAATAATTTCAAAGAATAGATGCACGGTCCCTAGCATGAGCTCGATGCTTCTTATGATGTTCATTGGCAGATTTTTTACGTTTTGTCTTGTTTGAAATATGTTGAGAACTAGGAGGAACAACTGGTTCCTTCACGGGTCCTATGGGAAGATTAATAGGACTCTCAGTAGGTTGAAAAGTGATACTAGGAGTTTGATTAACAGAACTAGAAGTAGTGGATAAAGTAGGTATGGAAGGCATAGGAAAAATACCATGGTTAAGATCCATCAGAGGCATGCTTAACTCAAGAATCTTGCGATGTTTATAGACTTGATATGAGCAAAAAAGGTTATCAGGTCGAGAAGGACATGAATTAGGTAATGAAGGCCAAAATAAATCAAGGGTAGCACAATCCCTAGGCCTAGAAGGTTTATATAAACTATGATTAATCATTTTCACCTCTTCATCATGAATTAACTTAATACACTTGTGGATAGGAGAAGCAACGACATGCATGGAAGTCAACCAAGGAAAACCAAGCTTAACTTGAAATTGATCAGAAGTAGGGACAAAAACAAAGGTAGTGTCCACAAATTTACCACAAAGTTCAACAGGTAAGTTAATAGAACCAAATGATGGATAGAGAAAACCATTACAAGTTTGGATCCACACATAAGATGTATCATAATAATCATGTTGTAAGTTCTTCATAAAAAGGTTTTCTTCAATAATGACATTGACTAAGGAAGTAGGATCAACAAGACAAGCACGTGTAGTTATCTAAGCAATCCTACAATAAATGTAGAGGGGACAATCAGGAGCTTTAATGGTCTCAGAATCATCAAAGGTGATCGAGAGTTCCCTAGGTCTTTTATCCTTAGGTTGTTTTGAAGGGTTAGATTGAGGTTTCAGTTTAGGCTGAGGTGGAATGTGACTTTGAGGTTGAGATGGAGGAATTTGAATAGGAGGTTGAGATTGACGTAGGGGTGGAGAGATAGGTTGAGACAAAACAACATGCTCCACATGGTTAAAAAAATGATTAAGATCATCCATATTTGAATCATAAACAATATCCATAGAAGATGGCTGAACAATAGTATTAGTATCATGTGTAGGCAAAGGGTTCGTATAGATTTGTAGGTTTTGATTAGGAGGAGAGACATATTTTTTCCCACTACTATCAAAATTATCAATAGATAAAGCATTATAATTAATTAAATCTTGAACCTTATGTTTTAGAAAATAACACTTCTCAGTATCATGGTCAATCTAACGATGGTATTGACAAAAGGCTTTGGGATCAAAGGATTTTTATGCCATCGTAGTAGGAAGAAGAGGTCAAATAGGAGGCAAAGTGATCATATTAGAAGTCAAAAATTTACTCATAATAGAATGTAAAGATTCAGAAAGAGGAGTAAATGTATCATTTAAACAAAAATAAGTGGATGTAGAAGTGACATTGTGGGATGCAACAACAACTTGATCAGCAACTATATTTGTTTGTTTAATGATTTTGACATAGTTTTTAGGCTTCTGAAACTTGTTGGGATTAGGAGTAGCATCACTCTTATTGTACGCCTCTTTCAATCATGATCCATGGTTCCCAAGCTTTCCAAACGCGAGGGTTAGTAGCAAGGTTTTACAAATGATATAAATCAAGCACACAAAGACTACTAAAATGAATAACTTGAAACGTAACCAATAAAATGTACAAGCACAAGAAAGGAAAAAAAATGAATGCAAACCCCAAAGTGCTTGAAGCTTCTATTGTCTCTCTCTACTCCTTTCGAAACGTTGTTCTTAATGATTAGTATTGGTGTGGGTAGCGTCTATAACTTGAGAAGTGTCAAGAATTTGCTAATTGAAACGAGTGTGTGATCGCAAGATGACTTGAATGTTAGAACCAAACTGACATAGTAATGACGCATGAGAGCTTGAAATCTTGGATCCTTCAAATGGTTATGAAGGGTTTATTATATAGGAATTGGGGATGAAATGAACTGTTGAGATCAATCCCAGAGATAGGGAGATGAACGGTTGAGATCAAAAGGAACTGGAGAGGCCATCAGTAAACTCCACCTCTTCATTTGGTAAAGAGGAGATAGAGTTTGGTTGACTGAAGAGCTAATTGTGAGTTACCTTTTTGAACTGAAGAGGTGGGTGAAGTTACCCATGTGGACTGGAGAGATGGGTGGAGTAACCCATGTGAGCTGATTGGAGTTATCTCTTTGAAGATAAATTAATATTTAATTAATATTTTCAACGTGTGAGATAATTGAATTCTTTTTGATTTAGAATTGCTTTATTGAATGAAATGAAATTAATTTAATTGGAAGAATTTAGTTAGTAAGTTTAAATATTTGAATTTAAACTATAGGAAATTGAGTTTAATTAATTAATTAATGGTAATTAATCAATTAAGGTTAATTAATTAAATAAAATTAATTATTTAATTAATTTTGGAAATTTGATTAGATGATTCGGGGAATGAATTTAGAGGAAAATAGATGATTAACTAATGATTAAAAACCATTAATTAATAGATGAAAATTAGTGTTTTTAATGTAAAGTCGCAAGCCTATCCATTTTTGGGTGTCTACATTTGCCCCTCTTTGATGCAATGTGACTTGTCGCAGTGTGTCAAAGATTCTTTGATTTTGATTCTGCCCCAACTTGCCCCAGCGATAGTTGGTGTATTTATGCCCCCTCAACAAATTTGAGCAAAAAATCACGACATGAGCGTTAATTTGTTGAAACAAAAATTTCTGAATCTGGGTAGCTGACTAATTTGAAAAATGTTGAAATATGCCTCCGATATTGACTTTTGAAGTTCCTGGGGGCCAGGAATAAAAATTGGACCTTGGATTGAAATTAGGGTTTCTGAAAGTCCCTATAATTAGCCAAGAGGGCTATTCATTTGTCACATTGCGATCTTGGAGCTCTGGAATTTCTGGTGAGTCTGCTTTTGTTTTCTGTCTCTTTTCTCCTATTTTCTTTTGATGGTGGGGCTTCCTGGCGTGACTCACATATCTGACCGAGTTCGGACATACCGCAGACCAGTTGGCTCTAGACGTCCGGTGAGTTTTATCACTTTTCATGTCATTAATGCCTTTATTTATTGCTTTCAAATTTTATTTTTTTTGAAAATCTGCACCTTGTGCTGCAATAGGCAGTGATTTTGCCGCAATTGCCATTTAGAAACCACAATTGATAAGTGTACCGCAATTGCCAACCTTTAATGCTGCATTTGCAATTTCTATGCCGCACTTGCCTCTTATGTTCCACAATCACATAAGAGTTCCGCATTTGTAGGGTTATTTTTCACAATTGACTTTTTAGAACTGTCTGCCTGATTTCCTTGTCTGATATCTGTATATTTTGGCTTCTGATACCTTCCTAGATAACTGATACTGATATTGTTTTGATGTATTTCTATGTGCAGTTCACCGGGTGGATTTTGCGGTGTCGAGAGTCGAGGCCGTCGGGTCTTGTGTACAGGTTCCAGCTCTCAGAGGATGAGAGGTCATTTCTTAGAGAGCTAGGTTTATATTGGATTTTCTATATGCTAGAGATCACGACCAACAGGGGTCTGATCTCTTCTCTTATTAAGCGTTGGCATTCGGAGACATGCACTTTCTGGTTACCCACTAGTGAGTGTACTGTGACCATGGAGGATGTGTACCGCATCCTCCAGCTTTCGATCCATGGTGAGCTTGTGGAGTATGCCACCCATTATGGTATTGTTTCGTTGACTGAGCTGTCTGGATTTCCCTAAGATCAACTTGGGTTATCCAATGCCTATTATATTCCATGGTCCAGGTTCGATTTGGGCCTTGACAGGTTATCTACCTTGCTAGGCAATTTGATTTGTGGCATCCTATGCCTCAATCGTCGGCATCATGGATTTTTTGTCAGATTTGGTACTATTCTACAGAGTATGGTCAGGGACCATACTGTTTATACTTGGGGGGACATGCATGTTGGCTCACATGCATTTTCATATGTTTTAAGTTGCTCAGCTGTGGTGCAACCCTCTTACAGATATGGGCATGGGAGCACATAGTTGTGTGCCGCCCTATTAGTACACTACTTTGCCAGCCGATCATCCTTATGGTTATATGTACGATGGAGCCATTGTGCAGACCCACATGGTTCATTTGTTGTATTGGCGCCAGTAGCTGGATATGATTTCTTACTTTATCTGGAGGCCTTATAGAGATTTCCCTGTGGGATGGAGAGGACATCCATCTTCCCTTCTACCGTCAGTGTAGATATCTGATTAGACGCATTACTGATCATGTCCATATGATTGACTTTCACAACACCGATAGGGTGTTGCATCAGTTTGGAGAGTAGCAGGACGTGTCTGACTCTTATGCTTACTTTGCTGATAGATTGAGGGATTCTGCTATCTAGGGTGGTGTCGTATCACTCGATGCTGCCCGTACTGAGTTTGTAGGCTTACTTCCTGTTGCATGGACCTAGCACTCGGCTACTATAGATGCAATTTTGTCTTGTTTTCTGATTTCTTATGTACTTCCTTACTGCTCTCTGATACTTTCTCTTATCTCTTGTTGATACTTATGTCATTATCTATGTGGGTACTGATATTTGAATTTGTCTTTTGGCAGGCACTACACTTCAGTATGATGCTCATTGGGTGTAGGCCCGGCCAGTTTCTCTTACAGATGTCTCGCGTCCTATTTCCAGGACCATTATGAGGAGGGCCTGACAGGTATGACATGGAAGGGGAGGTTGGGATGGAGGGAGAGGTGGTGGTCAAGCCGAAGGTAGGGGTCATGATGGAGGTAGGGATGGGGGGAGAGATGGAGGATGGGGGAGGGGAGATGGTGGGGGAGATGATCCTGATCCTGGGGGTGCTGGTGGTGGAGTTAGGACTAGAGGTGGCTGAAGTAGGGGTCAAAGTAGTACTCCTCGAGTTGGGTTGAGTACCATTTTGGAGGATGAGGAGGATATGGATGAGGAGGCACCCCAGTTGGTGCAGAGAGTTTGCTGGAGGATAGGTGTTATTTTGGCTCCTAGAGAGGAGGACAGAGTAGTTATTGAGGATGTGGATATTGAGATTGGTGACATAGACATGGAGGCTCTAGATGAGTAGAGTGCAGAGACTGGTTCTTCGACTAATAGTGGTAGCACTGGAAATAGTATAGGTGAGAGCTCAGATAGTGATGGTGGTGGGTTGGAGGATAGGGCTGAGGAGGGATACATGGATGTATCTATGGGTGGTATGGAGGATGATCCTTCAAAGTTGGAGTGTCTCACCCAGTAGGTACATGATCTTTAGGCTAGGATTGATCCATCTGATGCACGTGCGACTGCTTTGGTGGCCTGGGTTACATTGGTCGAGTCTAGAGAGTGAGAGGCTCAAGCTGAGGTTCATTCTTTTATTGACAGTTTACAGGATATAGACAAAAAATCTCCAAATGTACTTTCAATCCCTCTAAATACATCCTCATTCCAATACTCCAGAGGAAGACCTAGAAGCCTTACCCAAACTGGAGCAGTGGAAAAAATAGTCATTAAGGGTAAAATTAGGGGACAATTTCTGAAGATCTAGAGAAGATTTTCCAAATATTGAGGTACCCCTACAGAGAGCTGATGAATGGTCCTATCCATTGGTGAGCACAAAGGAAAATATACCTTTTGGCATCATTGCAATCTCAACTTGTCCTTTTAGAGCCCACTTCTTCTTAATAAAAGATCTCACATTATCTATGTTCGACTTCGGCCCCAAAAAATCTCAAACTAGACTTAAGGCCATTAAGGAAATTGAATGGTCTATAATAGAATTTGGAATAAAAATAGTGTACATACCCTTAGATTGGTCTGAAATATTGTTCACCGCTGGGAACACCGACTTCCCCTTCCGCTTGACTCCAAACAAAGATGACCAAGGGAAGGATTTTTAATGATATTTTTTTTTGTTCTGCATCCCTTAGTTCGTTGGGAGGATTTGTATTGATAGTGCCCCCACCAGCTCCCGGGTCAATGAAAAATTCTCCATCACGTGGGACCCCAATAGAAAAGTCTTTCACCGACTTTGGAGTTTCAGTCCTAGCACCTTGAAAAGAATCCAACGTACTGGACCTGCATCGCAAGCACCAACCCCACCAAAAGCACCAACACCATTTTTCCAGCTCTCCTGATTCTCACTCTCCTGATTTTTACCTCATGTTCTGTTAGAGATTTTTCTTGCAGAATCTCAATATAGAAATAATACTTAACTCTTAGATTCCCAATTCTTGACTCATGCAAGTAAAAGACTAATTAATGAGGATTAATCATCCTTCTTCTTAGAGCTCCACAAACTCAGGCGAGTGTACATTTGATAGGTTACTGCTTTTCTGTAACTTTAACAGTAGATCAAGGGCTACACTGATTTTATTCTTGCCTTTTATTGCAACAACTGATAGCACATCTTACAAATGACTATGATCAATTTAATGTAGATCTTAACAAGCCAGACCATGAACTTGACAAGAGAAAATAACAGTGAAACACAGATTCTCATCCTTCTTTTTAGAGTTCTTGACTCAAGAAGGCTAACCTAATAATTTTATCTTCAAGGAATCAACAAATTGAATTATATTCTTCAATACAATTGATTAAGCATATATGTTCTTAATAAATAAATGTAAATTATTGTTTAGATTTAAGATTGATGATGATAACTACTTATCAAAACCTAGACCAGTGCCTAATCCCGAGCAAAGAGTCAATTGAAATATATACTCAGAGAACCTAATTAATGGAAACACATGTGAATCCCATATAGAGTGCCTTACAAACTATATTTTCATTTCCACACTCATGTATCAAATTCTCACACTAATATCTACCCCTCAAGAAACTACTCATAAGATTTACTCCTTCCTTGAAAGAAACTTACAAATAATTGCACAGTTACCTTATAACAAGTACACTTAAAATGCCTTATAGATTAAATATACAAGAGCATAAACAAAAATACAAGAAGACATCATAGATGTGAAACATGAAACTCCACTATATTTTATTAATATACTTATGCTTTAATACATTCAGAGAGACAAAAAGCTTGAAAACTAGACAAAAATAAGAAGTATGCCTCACAGTTGTGAATTCACCATCCTTTGAAATATCTTACAATTTTATATATAGAGAGAGAACTAGCCATCTTGGAATCCTTAGAGAGAAAGGATACAACAATATTTGGATGGCTAGGCTAAACCTAAAAATCCTAGAAAAAAAAATTACAGTTACAACTTCAGTCAGTGGAGAAGAAACACTTGAGTAGCTGATTTGAAATGATTTCAAATCTTTGGCAGTTGGCACCTTTGTCTGCAGATATTCTGTGTAACCTCTTGAGGTTGTTGTGAGACCTAGTGACCACCAATATAGGCTAACTCACACTAGTCTTGCTGATGATTACCCTCCATGTGCTCATTGATCAGGTGCAGGTGCCACTTTACTCCTATCCAACACATCCGGGTCAATGGTTGTTGGCTTTTTCTTCTTGGGATTTGTGATGATATCCCACTATGCAACCTCTACCTCTAAAGGCCAATTAAAAATTTGAATGCTCTGTAACTATGTCTTCTACATGTCCCATCTGGAATCTGTTATGACCTTGACATCTGTAACAAACTTCCATTGATTTTATTTTACCATCTTCTCCCTTAATCGAAGGAATAAATCTATTGAAGTCTGGACCAAACATATTAATCCTTGCTTGAATTTGATAAGCTTTACCTTTGAAGAAAGACAATGTTGTTCCAATTTGATCAATCATCTCTCCCACTTGACAAACTATCTCTGGTAGATCTGTCCTATATGGATACAAGGATTCCAACCTCTCAAACAGTGACCCCATGCTTGACCATGTGCCAAAGTATGAGTTCAAAGTTGCAATGTGGCTTTTGACCTTTGTCTCTAGGCTAGGTAGCTGATTACAAGCCTTGTGCACCAAGTCAAATTTACCTTTCAGGACATCAATCATGTGCTACAAGATTTTCCATAAGGATTCCAAAGCCACTTTATTCTGATCCTTGTCATCTTTCTCCGTTCCAAGTGGAAAAAATTTTGTGGTTTCTGTCTGAGCATCCACAATTTATTTGGGTGGAATGGGGAGAGCTTTGGGAGCCTCTTCTAACTTCTTTTTCAAAGTTTCTATTTCCTCCTATAGTGATTTGATATTAATTAAGCACACATCTCTATCCTTTACCACAACAATTGACTCATCAAAGAGTCTTTTGTACCTATTTGACATCTGCTCTATTTTTGCTTCATCAAGGTATGCAAAGTGGGTTACAACCTTGGAGATCTCTAAATCTGAAGTATTGTGGGTAGACCATATAATTTTGTCTCCATCCATCTTTTCTTCAATAATCACCAGAGATGGCTTCTGTGTCCTTGGAGCTAATGACCACATTGCTAAAGTCTAAGATCTAGGGTCATATCCACAACCTTTTATCATTTCCCCCACTTGAGTCTCAGAAGACAATTTAACATTTGGCTATTTTCTAATCTGGTCAATTATGAATTCTGAAGCCAAATCCCACCCAGGCACAAGTAGCATTCCACTAGATTTTACTAGATGTCTAACCTCTTCAGGTGTCATGGTATCTATTTTAGGGTCATAATCTTGCAGGGCTTGTAAGGCTTCACTTTGTACAGGGTCACCCTCTGTCAATTGTAATTGAGCCCCCACTTCTTGTTGCTTCCTCCAAATTAATTCTTCTATCTTAATGAAGGCATCATCACTAAGGAACTCTTCTTGATGAAGCTTTCTCTCATCTTGACACATCTGCAAGGGTAATTCAAATTTTTCTTGTCTATCCTCTTTTAATTTCTTCCCTTCCTTGATTGTCTTCCTAAGCTGATGGTAATACTAGCTATCACCACTAATCAGGGCACTTACTTTATCCCTCTTCTTCTCTTGTATCTTTTCTTGAGAAGGTTCCCTTGATGCTATTCTCTATTTCTTTCTTGGGGGCTCATTAGTTATCTCAGCCTCAGGTACTTATGTAAGATCCACTTCCATGCTCTGTTATGCTACAAGTGGCTAATCCACTAGAGGAGGACTATGTACTGAGTAACCTCCCTCACTATCCTCTTCATACTCAGAGGAAGAATTCTTCTTAGGGCCTCTATGTTTATCTTCAATTTGGCCTTCCATTTGTTTATACAAAGTATTGTATGAATCAATCATCTTAGAAATTCTTTCCAAATAAGGCACTTCTGGGAAAGATCCTCCAAAAGGAATCCCTGCCTTCTTTATCTCTTTCTCCAAGTATATAAGGTCCTCATACTTGGTAACTCTGGTGGATACCTCTTCATCTTCCAGAATATTTCTAATAACGTCTTCTTCAATACATTCCTCATGCTCCTTGATAATAGGTATGCTTGGGGTTAGCAACTTTTTAGCACTTTTAATGAAACCTTTAGGATCTACATACCTACACAAGGCCATGCTCATCATGTATTAACCTATCCATCTATTCATAGTGTCCATGGCTCTTTTCCCAATAGTGAAGTTATAAACCTTGAAATTCCTGGGTGTGAAAGTACCCTTTCTGTGGGGAACCAAATGCTCCTTATCTGTCCACATTAGCTACCAAATAAAATCCATTACAGCTATTCTTGGAGGTACATATTGTGGAAGTATGTGTGGGCGTTGGGAACATCCATAAACCCTAATCAAAGTAAAGGTTTTCTGACAGTAGAAATCTCCCCAATTGTGATCTCCTACCCATTTGTTCACATACTGGAAAGGTCTGAGAAGTTGAAGAACTTTGATTGGCAGCCTTGTTACATTTAGACCTAGAAGACCTATAAGTGGATATGAAATCTAGTTCCAAAAACCACATAACTCATTTTCATTTGAAGTATAATTCCAAACCCTAAGCCAGAGTTGTACAAGGTTTGGTTGGCCGTGGAACTGCATCCTTGGTCTTAGATTCTGTGTGTCCATGTTGTTGATGATGAAGTACAAAATTAAATGCATTAAAATAGAATAATTTATGAACTTGGGGTTGGATTTCTTGTGGATATCTATGAGGCCTTGATGCATCTTGTCAATGACATACTGAATGTAGTCAAAGTCAGTATTGGCATGTGAGTTCTGAAGGTCCAAGATGATCATCAAAAGATCTGCAGGCAACCTTTTACTGCCCCCATCTATTCCCATCACCCTACACAACCCATAAGCAATATACTTCATATAGAATCTCAAATCCTTATAGAAATATGGTGCAGTAGAATTTGGTAGGGAAACTATGTAATTTCTATTTGATCTAGGCACATGAGCATGTATCAATCTGCTGACAATGGCAGCCTCCTTGACATACTTATTTTGTAACTTGGTTAAATCAATATCTCTGGTACAGGGATGTTAAATATCAAAGGCCTTCATGAAAGATGCCCTATCCAAAGTGACTAAAGTTTTCCCATCACCTTTCTTAATAGTTCTAGAAAGAGAATCATAATTTCTAGCTAGCTCAATCAACAAGTCTACATCTAATAAGATGTCTGGGACCATCACCTTAGCCAGACCTAATGTCCAAGGGTTCGATATGGGAATTGGTTTGTCCCTATTACTAAAAAAGTAATTAAAAAGATGATAACCAAAAACCCCAGGAGTATTTGGATCTCTACAATTTGACATATCATCAGAGAAGAATTCATCATTTACCTTTTTGTTTTGGTTAGTCCCAAGTAGGAGAGCCACAAAATCCTCAGATTAGTTTCTCTTCACTTTCTATTCTTCTTCTGTATCTCTATTTCCTCCACTGGTTGAAGCCCTGCTTGGTCTTGGTTGGCTCATCTTTGCTGATCTTTACTGAACAATTCTACTCTCAGACACAAACTTCTCCTTATAATTCACTCTAAAACTCAAGCAATTATTTTCTTCTAAAAGCTCTAAAACTTATGGAATTTCTTACTTCTGCACTTTGAAAAACATTGGTAATCTGAAATGTACAAAGGCTGCA
Organism: Thuja plicata; assembly: GCA_018584345.1. NCBI lineage: Eukaryota > Viridiplantae > Streptophyta > Pinopsida > Cupressales > Cupressaceae > Thuja > Thuja plicata. The sequence continues at coordinate 251,613 of MU228345.1, forward strand.
TCTATTTATCATTTAGAATTGAATGCACCAGTCTATTCGAGAACCTAGAAACCATTGCTCAATCACTTCTACCATAAATCTGCATGCCTTGACATCAATTCTTTCCTAGCCGTGGTGCCTGAAGTTGACAGGTAATCAAATTTGAATAGCCCAATTGGGAAAGGTCATGAGTGCTTTTCTAGTTTTAAAACCTTATTATATGTGAAAAGGCTTTAAAATTGATATGATTGGCTTGTTTTTCTTACTTTTTACAGCTCAGTAGATTTCTTACACCCTGTCAAGATCTTTCCTTTTTAATAGGCCATCATTTTTACCTTATGGCGCAAGAACAAACCCTTACAGTTTTACCTTACTCTTACCACAGTATATCTAGAGATTGCGCGAGTATGTTATCTCCAAGTCTCAGAATATTTCTCTTAATTTGTGTTTCATCTTGATATCTAGCGCCGTCCACACAATGAGATCTTGATCTACGGCTTATGCTGAGTCGCTAGATGGTTTTCTTAACCCTTTCTTTGTTCATAGATTATGCAACTAAGGAAAAATAATAACCTTATTTTAACCCTGAGTCTATCTAGAGATCACGCGACTAACTAAGTCTTTGAATCACTGATCATTTCAACTAACCATGGATCTACTCTGAGATTACGCACACACTGTTAGATTTGAGTCATGTCAATGGTTCTGATCTCTCTTGTCAACTCAGCTCTTAGCTTAACTTAACCTTAATTCATTCAGAGATCACGCGACTGAGAAAACTCAAAATTACTGAATAATTTACTTTACCCTGAGTTTATTTTGAGATCACATGCAGACCACATGATTAGATCTTTATTTATGCCTTGTGCTGAGTCTCTAAATCATTTTGTACTTGCTTTATTTGTCTAAAGATTACATGACCACCCTTGATCTTCCTTTTAATCTACGGCCTGCACTGAATCTCCCAATCTCTGGCCTTAACTCTAGTTTGTTACGAGATCACGCGACTAAAGGCTATCTCTGAGTCGCTAGATAATTTTCTCAACCTTGGGTTTATTCTGAGATTTCATGAATACCATAGATCTCTCAGCCACTTACACACGTGTCTGGATCTTAGCCATTATCTCTTGATCAATGAATAATTTATGACCTTTTGACTTGTTCTAGAGGTTCAACTCCAGCCACAAGATCTGATCTTCATCAATAGTTCAGATTCACCCGCGGAAATTTTAAACTAGTTTCTATTTAAGCACGCCTAACCATAGTTTATTTGGAGATTTAGTGGCTGAATGAAACTCTAAGTTGCTAAATAAATCTTCTAACTCGGGTTCTGTTTGAAGATGACGCAACTGCCCTCAGATCTTTTCTCAATCAACGATCAGCATTAAGTCTCACAAAATTTATGTACTTGATCAATTCTTCTTGAGATTACATGGTATCCCTTGATTCTTCTTTAATCCAATGGTCTGCGCTAAATCTCAAAACTTTTCACTTAAATGCACTTTCATTTTGAGATTAAATGCCATCCACACAATCAAAAAAGCATCTACGGTTCTCACTAGATCTCTAGAAATTTCATGACATCATCGATTCATTACGAGACTAAGTGCTAGCCACTCATCTCAATCATGATCTACGATCCTCGCCAAGTCTCGCAATCTTCTTGTACTTGATCAATTCTTCATGAGATTATGTGCCAGCCACACGATCATAACTTAAAAGTAACCTGATCAACGACCTGCGCGTGATCTTGGAAAGGAAAGAGCATATTCTATATCATGTGGAGACTAAGAGATAAAGAGGTTCGTGAGATAAAATAATATTCCTTGGCTACACACATAACGAAAAAGGATTTTAAGTGGCTTGGAAAAGTAACACAAAATTAGAACAAGTCTTGAAGGTCTAGGGTTTTAAACGCATTTATTTCACAAGAGACCTAGGGTTTAGGTTTTTTCACCACTTTTGCACTCCATTGCTTGGAAATCAACACTTACAAGAAAAATTTATGATACACTTGAACATACCTTGACATTTTTAGGCAAAATTAACACTGAGAACCCAAAAAATTTAACAAGACTCAAAAAACTAGAAATATATCCAACAGGGGCTCTCTCTGAGGATGCTTGAATACAAGTTCATAGAAAGAATAACATATCTCTAGAAGGTAGACCAAAATTTCACTAACCTACTACAAATACACAACTGGGAAAGAAGCACACAACAGAAAGCAAACACACCTATACATAAAATATAAAACTATTGTGCATGGAAGGCAAAACTAATTAAAGAAAGGCTTTAATAATTGTCCATGCACTAGAAATTCAAACACCTCTCCATCCATATTATTTAAAATATATGAATCCTTTCCAAAATCTTGATGAATGATTAAGGGGCCTAACCATAGGGACTCAAATTTTTTATGTTTTCCCTTGTCCTCAACTCTTGCATTCCATTGAAGAACCAGATCATCAGGCTAGAAATTCCTATCATTTTATCTCTTGTCAAAAATATATTTCATCTTTTGCTTTAATTTGATATTTTCCTTTTGATTGTCTCTTCTTACTTCATCCAACTCCACTAGCTGCACCATTCTTTCTTGCATTGGCTCAGAGACTTCTAGCTCCTCATCTTGGATGAACTTGTAAAATGGAAGTAAATTATTCACAGGCATTCTAGATTGAACACCATATACTAATTCAAAGGGATATTTCCCTGTTGCCTTCTTCACAGTGATCCTATATGCCCATAAAGCAATTTTCAACTTTGCATTCTAGGTTCTCTTGTTGTCTTCCAGGGTCTTTTTTAGAATTTGCAGAATACTTTTATTACTGGATATTTTTTCCCATTTGCCTATGGATGGTATGGAGATGAGTATGATATTACAATTCCCATGTCTGAGTAGAAATCAATGACCTCTTCTGATCTAAAGCACATGGAATTATCCATCACTAATTTGATTGGAACACCAAACCTAGTAATCACATTGTTCATTAAAAAATCAATAACCATAAAACCATTTCTTGAGGAACAAGTAAAGCATATGTAATTGTTTTAATCAGTCTAACTGACTGTAAACATGCAAACTAGGAGATCAATGTCAAGTTTTAAACCATTGATCACAAAGTTTTTATTGTAAAGTGTGAAACCTAAGTAGGTCAGTACATTGTATAAATAGATGTAGTAATCAATCAGCTAATGATGATTTTAGCCACAATAGACATCTATGGATCAGACAAAGAGTTTCATGCAGAAGGATACAAAAGACAGAATTCAGTTATGAATAACAAGATTCAAGGCTACCGAGAAGAACAAAGGTATTAATCAATCACTATAAGTGATATATATATATATATATATATATATATATATACACATTGTGAACTTAAAGGATCTGTATTCAGCAATTGAAGATTGCATACTATCAGGTCAACAAGTATTTTTGACAACTCTCTCACAATTGTAGCAAATAGAAGAAATCCTTTAAGAAGGTGGAATTAACACTCTTATTGTAAATCTCTTAACCAAGTGCACACCTAACACTGTTGCTAAATCTCTTAACTGAGTAGACCTAACCAGTCTAAAATGTTACTCCTAACAAGGTAAGATAATCAGAAGTGATCACACTTGTAGCCTTAATTGGCACCTTCCATTCTGCAGATAGTGAAGCTTTGTGGGTTTCATCCCCACCACATTTTTTACATTTTAACAGGGGTTTTCTGTGTTACCAATTCTTGTGTCCTGTGTACTTACATTTCATGAATGTTTACATGCAATTAAGTTTATGTTTTAATATTACATGCATAACATAGCAAAGCAATATGGTCGGTAATGCAAGGAAAGATCATTAAGGGTTAATTGATAAAAAGTTTTAAGGGTACTGATTCACCCCTCCCCTCTTAGTACACACCATTCCATTATTCCAACAATTGGTATCAGAGCTAGATCTCTTATTTGGAAAAGTTTAAATCACTTGAGAGAAAAGATCATACAATGGAAAGGTATAAGCTTGATAAGAATATTGAGAATCAGAAGTTGCAGATACAAATCTTCTATGAGCATTAAAAAGAAGAAAGAATCAAGATGAGAGAGCTATTGGATGAAAGAAAATTTATGGCATCTTGCTGCAATGAAACATACTATCATGAAGAAGAGATACCTAATTTGTTTGAGTCATCAGGATCTACATCTAGCAATACATCAGACACATCTGAAGGAAGCATTACAAGGCTGAATGAAATCAATCAACATCTACAAGAACAAGTAAAGGTACTGCAAATCGGTCAAGAGACATAGATGGTAAGAATGATTGATATTATGAATAATTCGAGACAAGATTAACAAGAAAGAACATTAGCTATTGATGACATGAGGAAGATCACTGAAAAGCTACAAGAAAGAGAAACTAAAATACAAAGGCTTACTCAACATCATCATGAGATCACCAATGAAATAGTTCTTATGAGTCATGAGGCAAACCGAGTGAACATAGAAATCAATGGGAAATCAGAAGCTATTGGTGAACTAAGAGAATAAAATGAGAAACTAAAGCATGAAGTAAGGATTCAGAAACATCACAATGATATGATCAAGAAAGCTGAAGAAAGTACAAAAAGAATTGATGATTTACTAAATGGACAAAGAAGACTCAACAACAATACTGGTCTAGGGTATACTGAGCATGGAAAATCATTAAACAGAGCTTATCAGAAAGATTTCTACACAAATCCAAGAACAAAGAAGTAGTCATGCAATCACTATGGAAAACCAGGGGACACATCAAATGTTTGCAGGAGAAAAGCTAAAGGTATTCCTAAATCCACTTCTACATTCATAGGTAAATGTTATAACTATAACAAGCATGAACACAAAGAACATGAATGAAAATCTAAGGTGAACCAACCAAAGAAGGAAATATACATGTAAAAATATTGTTCTACTTGAAAAATGCATGGCCACACATCTCATGAATGCAAGAAAAACAAAAAGCAAGCATGGAAACCAAAAGAACAAGAAAATTCTTATCAATCGAGAAGAGTCGGTAACTTGTATGTTTGCGATTAAAATACATGGGAAAATTGCACAACATGTGGTAGATATGGACACATAGCTGCAAACTGTATGAGGAAATGGATACAAAGGTCTAGAAGCTGGACTAACTCCAGAATGGCATGCTTACACTATCATAAGGTCGGTCACCTAAGAAAAGACTGCAGATACCGACTCTATGTTATATCATTTGCCTAAGTTCAATTTCATTTGTTTGGTACTAATATGCTAACCATTACTTAGTTTGTTGGTTTTTATATCTGGTTTTGTATATTATCTTGTAAGAAGACCCCAAATTGCTAAAACTCATAACAACTTTCTTGTAGGTCCCCTAGAGTGGGGTGCAATTTCTACTTTATCTCACAAAATCTTTTGGGTTTAAAATACATGCATTTTTCTTTTGTGTATTCTTTAATTGGGAATTTGGTTTGGGCTCTAAAAATGAACACCATGCTTGATGTGTTTGTACATTTGTATTCGTAGAGTGGTCCCACTGTTTATACACACTATCCTCTCCCCTCTTTTAGGTGCAAGATAAAATTATTAATGACGCTCGATTTATTTTTTAATTAGAAGGAATACATTAGGAATACAAAACCAACCCTTAGGTGAAAATATGATTAGCACAACCAAAGGGGCTAAGGGTGCTAATGAAAGATCTAAACCAAAGGGGGATTTGGTGCTCCTTTAAGGATAAGAAGAATATTAGTATGATAAAGAAATATATAAAAAATATAATCTATGAAATTAAATGCAAGAAAAGAGGAAGAATTGATGCACCTTCAATCAATAAGAGGAGATTTGGACTTCAGATCTGAATTTAACAGTCGCTGGAAGGTCAGATCCTGCTGTAACTTCAGAACTGGAACTTTGGGATCTGTACCTATCTGTTATGCAATTTTTAGCCAAAAAGTGCAAGTCAAGAAGTTGACTTGTTCCCAGTAGCTCCAAATCTAATGAAACTTTTTGGGTTCCTATGTCTGCGCCTGAACTTCCCCTAATTTATAATAGAGAGTGGATAAAAATGGCAAACTCGCCATTTAACAATTCAAACCTGCTATTTTTTTTTTTTTAAAGAAAGAAACTGACACAGACAAAAAGAAGAAATAATAAAGGCTAATCTAACACAGAATAATCCCATCATTTGTTAGATCAATCCTACAATTTAAATAAGAAATTCAAAAATTTATACTTGATGCATACATATTTTGGTTGATGCATACATATTTTCGTTGTCAATCTCATCGCAAAACAACTCAAACCCGTCCTTTCTACAAGCAATCCCACCATTTATCCAAATCTGAGATGGAGCAACATAGACTTCTGCCGAAGCAGAAATCAACCCATACCTCGCATTTTCCCCACAAGAAATACTAAATCTACAAAAATGACACTAAAAGAAGATTTTTAGTTGTTAGATTGACCCATGAAGTGGGTCCCACCAAGTGTGCTTGAAATGTATGCAATAAAATGTGAGTGAATATAATAGACTAAATTAAGAATGTAAACTACACAAATTGAAAGAAAACACTCAAAGATCGGACGATAAAAGAAGACTAATTAAGTAAGCGAAAAATCAATCAAATACAAATTCTAAATCTCCTTTGTCGAGGATATGTCCTTTTATTTGAATATTTGGTATGTGTGCTCACAAAATCAACCTTCAAGAGTGCCTAGTGAGATTTATGAAGATGCAATGGTTATGATAATGAATGCAAAAGGGTGGTGGTTTGAAAATGAAATGGATGTAAATGACAATGATTTGATAATGAAAATGCAAATGATGGTGTAATTATGCTAAAATGAGTGGAATGTATTGTTAAAATGACTAAAAATGAATTGTGAGTTCTAAAAGTGAAATGACATTAGAACATTACTATGCATGAGCATGGATGAATTGTGAAGGAAATGGAGGGATTTAAATAGGAAATGAGTGAAAGGTGAGGGGTGTTTGAAATGCAACACTTGTCATCATAAATTCCAAGTAGCATCTCAAAGGATGACAAGTAGAGGGGAGGCTAGGTGTCCATTATGGAGAGATGCCACTAAAATGGGAGTTATTTTCCTATTTAATGAAAATAGGAATGTGCACACTTAAGGGGGTGGTTAGAATGAGGTTGGTTTGAACCTTGGGTTAGGTAGTGGGTTAGGGGTTAGATGAAGCTTAAGGGGATAAGGTTGGTTGGGATCAAGGGTTAGTTAGTGGATTAGGTTGGAGGGTATGGTTAAAGGAGGGTTATAGTTAGGAGACATGTGACAAAAATGGAATTAATTAACTTAATCATTTTTGGAGCAAAGAAGAAAAGGACAAAGTGAACTAAATAAATAAATAATTTAATTAATTAATTAATTTAATATAGGAATAGGGAGAATTAATTAATTAAATGAATTATGATTTTTTATTAATTAATTAATAAGGGTATAGCTTAATTAACTAAATTAATTTAGCTAATAGATGATATTAATTAATTAAATAAAATGTAATTATTTAATTATGTAGCATATCAAGGATAAATAATAATTAATCAAATCTAGGTGTCTACAATTGAATAGACACTTGAATAAATTTAGAAAAGTAATAACACAAAAAATGGTATTTTTGGGTGTTGCAAGTTGGGTTGTTACAACAACAATAATTAGCCTTCCTTGAGTATGCTTTAGGCTAGAAGGTTGGTCATTGTAGGCCAAATGCCAATATTGGGAGTGTCATCCATGTCATTTTCCTATTTCCAAATTCAAACTATCCCACATTTTTTTATTTACTCCTCTATAAAGGCCATAAAGTCTAACAAAATTTCCTCCCTTGAAACCCTTCTTTTCCTTTATTTCGTCCTCTTAACGTTAATGGGGTCCTTTCTGTTACAACTCCTTAATTTTTTTTATCTTTTATAAACTCTTAGTTATAGGCACTATTTATCTCACAACACTTACCACACAAAACACTTTTGTTAGCCCCTCAAGTATTTAAAAAAACATATAACCCTTGTCACCACCCACTAAATCAAGATACGTGGAATTAAATCATTATATAGTAGTGAAAATTTAATTTGGTTAAAATATATTTGTTTTTGTAGACTTTGTCCATGTGGGTCTAACTTTCAGCCCTTGTCCCTCACAACTTGATCTAATCAAGTTTGTAGGATCCTTACGAAGTGCCTTCCCTTCACATTTCAAATCACCTGACGAAGACGATACTTGTCGCCTAGTTGGAGTTTTAAATGCCTCTGCACAAGGCTTCCCCACACCAAATCCTTCCAGCATGACACGTGTCTAGCAACCCGATCCTACTCTTGGAGGACCCACCAGTGCATATTCAGGGAATATGTCACAACACATAACGCCCATGACTAACAACGAGTTTAATAACTATCAAAGGGTACATATATCATTTGGCCCGTTCAATCGGGGTCATTCCCACAAAATTCACAATGATTACCTTTTAAAATACAACTAGGAATCACGTTGCAATCAACCAATGATAGGGGTACACTTTTCTACATCTTTGGAAATCAAAGAATTACTGCCTGTTTTTTTAGCATGCCACTCGATTGTAACATAAAGTGATCATTGTATTATTGAAAAAAATGAAGGTTATTACTATGAAACTTGATGACCTAGATTGTAATTAGAATCAATTATATCTAGGTGGGAGATTGAAATTTATTTCAAACCATCGAGAAATATAACCAGATTTGCAAATTTTTGAAATTTATGAGAAAAGGACTCTATGGCGTGTCGAACAAAGGTGTTTGTTGTAGCATTTATATTCTGGAGCATGCTCTCTAGCCTTGGCATATTTACTCTTAACAAATTATAGGGATTGTGCCTATTTTGTCTTTCTCTTTTTGTTAATCAATGTGTCCTATGTTGATTCCTTACAGATCTAATCCATTTTGCTAGTGTCGATATACTTATTTTTTGTTTGTCTAGGTGTATATGTGATCATGAAGGCCTTTTTCTTCTCACATCGTATCTAAAATAAAAGATTACTTGTAATTTTTGTAACACCCCACCAGGGAACCCAGGAGAAGTTAACCTAAAATATGTTAATAAGTTTACATAATGATTTTTTTTAAGAGTTTACAATTGATAAAGAATAACAATGTTTCAGCAATATAACATAAGACAATATATACTCATAAATGTAACTCATTTGTAGATTACAAATCTCGAGGGTTACATGATGTAGAATTACGTAAGTTAACTAATCTACTAAATACAATATCCATATAATGCAAATGAATGACAAGAACAACATCTCATAAATGAAGCCTAGATACAACTGATACCATAAGGTATACATAACGAACTAACATCCACTGCACAAGTTGCAGGGTATGTGATAAAGCTCAATATAAAGTACCATACAATTCTAAGAATATTACAACCGATACGATGATACAATTATACATCATAAGAAAGATAAGAACAAGTCTCCAACAATGAAGAACAAGAAGGTACAATTACAACAAGGATCATCCCAGCAAAAGTCACGAACGTCAAATCTCAATGGTAATAAGAATCACTACCACCTGACCACGTGAAACCAAAGGTCCATTCCCACTCTGTTGTGGAGATAACAACAGGCCCATACACATGGGAAACAACTAGAAAAGCAAGACTAATGCAAAGGTACGCCAGATAAAAAGGTAACAAGAAGATTTCAAGGTTTAAAGTATGAAAGATCAAGAGACAAAACAAGTGTACCAATTACTCACATAGGAACCTAGAACACATATAGGGAAGTGTCATCAAAAAAGTATACCCTTGAGTTACCCTAGTATCCCCTCTAGACCCTGGCCCCCAAGTGACTCTATGTGGCTCATTAATCCTTTCATACAAACAAGGATTCTAACCATGCAAGACCTCGATCAAGCATCTTCTCCCACTCCAATCCTTAGCCTGTACTAGCACTCAAGGCATGGGCGAGGCACATATTTATCTTATTAATATTTTCTCTCAATTAATTTTATTAAGTTATCACTTATTAGGTCACTTACAGTGAGTTACCCTAGTAGCCTCTTATGGCCCTGACCCCCATTGCAAGCCACTTCCCCTCTATGCTCCTAGATAACCTACCCTAATGCTCCCAGCCATAAGACCAAAAGAAGATAAAGCCAAAACCATAAAATGTTAGAGTAGTCAAGTATTACTAATAATTAAATTAGTTAATTATTAGTTTATCTACTCTTTGCTTAAGTTAGACTTAGGAAAGTTTCCATTTCCTAGTAGTTTCCCTTTTAGGGTTTCGGTATCCTTTATAAGGATTGACCGCTTTGTATTTCATAAGGAGATTATATTTCATTTTCATTGTTGAATATAGAAGATTAATTCTGTCAACATGTTTTTGCAGTCTCTGGCCTATCGGCCGCCCTAGCTTTCTCTTCTGTCTTCATTCTTGTAGCAGTGTTTGCATGCAGGTTTCTTGGGAAGATTTGATGGTTATCAAATCCTACATGGTATCAGAG
>MU228345.1:279288-296947 GCA_018584345.1 Thuja plicata
CACATAAATCAGTATGGACTAATTCTAGAATATCATCAGATGTATGGGTTTTACTTTTGAAACTAGACTTTGTCATTTTACCTTTTTGACAATTTTTGCACATGATGTTGTATGGCTTTGTCATTGTCGGCAAGCCTCTTACACTTCTTCTTTTTCTTATTTTCATCATGTTTTCAAAATTCACATGATGCAATCTTTTGTGCCACAACCATATGTCTTCATTTCTAGTCTTTAAGCAAGTGGTGTTAGTATTATTTAGATAGAATAAGTTACCTTTAGTCTGTTCACCGGTACCAATCAGTTTTCCTGATTCATTGAAGATCTTTGCCTTCTTGTTTTTAAATGCTACTCTGTGACCTGAATTATTCAGCTAAGAAACACTCAACAGATTATAATTCAATCCTTTTACCCGATAAGCATTTTCACATTTAATCAGGTTATTCAACATTATTGTTCCTTTACCTTCAACTAGACAAGGTGTATCATTTCCCATTCTTGCTGTACCACCATTATAATACTCAAAAGTGTTAAACTTTTCTTTGTCACCGGTCATATGGTGAGTGCAGCCACTATCTATAATACAGATATCATTCTTACTAACCTTAGATATGAGTGCAATTTCTTCATACCTTTCATCTTCATCTAAATCATCCTTCATAGCTACAAATACCATCTCGATGTCATCATCAGGTTCGGTGTTAGTATCTTCATCTTTGCAAGCAGCTAAGTAGCTAGCCTTCTTGCCATTATCCTTGTAGTCTCGGGTATCCTTTCTTTCTGATCTTTGGTAACCTTTGTAATCTTTGTTATCACCTCTGTCAGATTTCTTCTCAAAATATCTGTCATTATTTTTGTCATCTTTTCTTCTGTTAGGACATCTTGTAGGAAAGTGTCCCTATTTCATCTAGATATTCTTCTTCACTTTCACTTTCACTATCCCTTCTAGATGAGCATCTATGATTGGATTTGCTTATTTTCATAGAAGACTTAAATGCAGACTCTAAAATTGGCAAGACACTATTGTCAAAGTTATTCATCTCAAATGAAATCAATCTACCAATTAAGCTATCAAGAGTAACTGTATTGTTTGCTACTGCTCTCATTTCTTGAATAGCAGAAACTCTAATAGCATATACAGGCAATAAGGTTCTTAATATTTTACTTACCACTCTCTCCTCTTCAAGTGTACCTCCAACACCTCGTATAGCATTGACTACTTCTTTGATTCTTATGTTGTACTGTGTGATGTTTTCTCCTTCTTTCATTCTTAGATCATCAAACTTTCCTCTAAGACTTTCTACCTTGGCTCTCAGAACATTTGTATCACCTCCATGTACAAGCTTCAGTTTGTCCCACATTTTCTTTGCAGTTTTTCAATCCTTGACATCTTCAAATTCAACATCAGAGAGAGAGGAAGAAATCTCTATAACCATGCAGTTATGCTCATGCTTCTCTCTTAATTGATCTACTATCAATGGTCATGTAGGCAACATATATTTAGTATCTAAGTATTGAGTAACATCATTACCAATAACTGATAAGTGGATTCTTATCCTAGTTTTCCATGAAGCAAAGTTGTCTTTGTTCAACTTGGGCACATTTTGTCTGTTCATCTTGTGATCTTTACTTAGGTCTTGAAACCTTCCTTCTAAGCACACAAGCTCTAATACCAATTGCTAGTAATAACTGAGAGGGGCGGTGAATCAGTGGCCTCAAAAATTTATCCTTTAATCTTTAACCACCAATCAATACACCTCATATTATTAAGTCCCTACAAGATGCATGCCATGAAATACTTATAATAATTAACTGTCTGTCAGTTTACCTTGTCTGTCCTTATTCTCCTTGATAACCGATAGGCAGTAAAACTATTTACCGATACTCGGTAAATATGCAGAGTATACCAATCAATCCAGAAATACATATGTGAAATGTAAAACAATAAAGTAATAAGCCATACACACATAACACATGGATTTTAACGTGGAAACCCTGTTAAGGGAAAAACCACTGGGATTGGTACCCCAAATTTTCACTCTTCTGAAGTGAGCCCTGTTAGGAGCCAACCCTGTTAAAGGTTACAAACACACTGTTAAGTGAAACCTTGTTAGAGGATTTTATACATAGAGGTTGTCACTTAGTATCTGGCATCTATTTTGCTACCATCCTTGAATCAGCCTCCTTCTTAAACTTTCAATAGGCTTTAGGCAAATCTTGCTACCATGCTTGAATCAACCTTCTTCTTAGGCTGTCAATAGGCTTTTTGCAATTTCAATGCTACTTTCATGAATCAACCTTTTTTGCAATCTGTTAGGATATACCTCAATTATAGAAGATGGTTAAGTCCAGCTCTATTAAGAGATATGATGCTTCAATGGTTAAACTGAAACACTATGACCTGTTTCTAATGCAACTTGAATTGCAGATTTTCAGATCTATTTAAGTACAATACCTCTCTGATCAATGTATCAATTTAATTCCTTGTGCTCCACACTTTCTACTCTGTGATGCTGTGCTTCACTTTTTGCCGGTGTCTATAGAATCCTTTAGCTCTCCTTCAGCTTGATTGATCAGCACTGTATGAAGTTATCCTTCACTAGTTTCTTTTCAGCATCCTCTTTCTATTCACTCCCCTTCCGTGTATGTGATTTCTTGTGATTGTAGAAATGAATTATGCTTGTCTCTTATATAGACATGATATTCCTTAATTCTTGATTCTTGGCGTAAAAAACAATCCAGCCAATCTGATTTACAGCTTTAACTCATGATTTGTCTCATAGTTATCTTCTTGCCAACTGTATAAATCTTCTTTAAATCAATTACTTAACTCTGGTCGAATAAAACAAATAAAACAACCAATTAAGTCTATCCTTAATCTCTGCCAGCTAGATATTTTGTCATTTTTTGAGCTCTCTGTTATGTCGGTCAATTCTGCAGTTAGTTGTCGGTGACAACTGCCAGTTCTGTTGGTGTGACTCCAGTTAGCTTAGGGGTCTCCGTTCGTCGGGCATCCTTAGATTTTACTTGTTGGGTATCACTATGATTTTGCTTCATCGGGAAACACTGTCTTCTGCTCGTCAGGAATCACTATGACTTTTGTTCTTTGCCTTTACCAATGGTGTGCACTCCGTCAGTGTTGTCTGTCACTTAGTGAATACTTGACATTTATGCATTGTTGAAAGCATAATCTCTGTTCCATTGATTCTCTGAAGTCTTTGACATTATGTACATGACCATATAGATGATATCAAGTTGACATCAATGACAATACAAACCATTAACTATTTTAATATCTTGCATCATCTTCAACTTAACATTATCAAACATTCAATCACTTATATATATATATATATATATATATATATATATAAGTGTATATATATTAAAAAATGTGTAACTCAGCCTTAGAATATATTTAATCACTATGAGTATAATAGGTTGAGGGCACCGAATGGGAGAAGATAATGAGCCAACTTAGGGCCAAAGCTCTAACAACTAGAGGGAATTAAAAATTGAAATGGTTAGAGCCAACTATGCAACAAGAAAGTGTTTATTGTCGGGTTAAATTTAAGCCCGACCACCCTTCAGTGCTAATGAAACTCGAGTAGTCCAGGGAGGAGCCAATTCTAATTAAATACTACAGTGAGTAAATCTAGATTAAAACATTAAAAGTAAGATGCTTTGAATCAGCCCTTGGATTCCAGCATAAAATAAAAGGCAATTAAGAGGCTGAAATATGCAACCCTGCTCATGGTCCTTTAATCAGTATGATGTTACAATGATTTATAATACCTAATGTTTAAATTTAATGAATTTCCCAAATTAAGTATTATATCTATATATTTTTTAAATAAATAAATATCATTTCTTTCTTTTCTTTTTGTAATTAAATAATTAATTCTCCACAAAACTCAATTTTTTATTAGAATTAAAACTCAATTTATTATTATTATTATTATTATTATTATTTAAAAACAATTGCATTGCATATTATTATTTTTAATTAGGAATAATATTTGTAGCATATTAATAATTTGTTTATATTAAAAATACCTTTTAATTTCCATTTAGACATAATATTTAATTAAATCTTCAAACTTTATCTTTAGAATTTTAATTAAATCCCCTTTAATAAATACAAATATTTAATTAATTCATATTAATTAAATATCTATATATTTAATATTTTATTATTCTTAGAAGGTTCAATTATTTAAACTTTATAATTAACCTTTAATTACTCTTTTACTTACATCACGACAAAATACCACATTGACCTCCATGCATGCATACTGAAATCTGACCAAATCAAAATGCAAGAAAGATGCAACAACATAAGCATGCTCAAACAAGGGTTCATGAGTTCACGTCACCTCGAAGAATTCAGAGAAGGTATTCAACCAGATACTTGTCCACTATTTAAGGAAAAATGAGGGCTTATGCTAGGATTTAGACTTGAATGTTATCTCCCCTCTCTTACCACTGAGATAATGTGATAGGCCATGCTCATCCTGATAATTTAGAGAATTTTATGTCCGGTACCTACAAATCTACATCACAAAGCCGAGCATGTACATAATATATAGAACAAACAATGATAGGGATCGGTCAATCGTGTGGATCTTGCAATGCAAGTAACTACGTCTCCATTCTCTACCACATCAAACACATCATACAAAATGGTAAGATAGACATACCACACAATAATATAAAACATATATGCTAACCGTACACATGCAAGTATGGGGTCAGTAAAATTATCATAACATATAACTAATCATCATGAAAATAATCAAAAGATTCTGGCATCTATATTGAAAAGTAAATTATGGGTGGGCACTACACTATTTTTAGCATTCTCATCAGGAAGATTTATAGTAGGGGTTGTGGTTCCTTTGTTGGGCCCTTTATAAGAGCTATTTACGTCTAGAAGAGAGATCACATTCTTGGTGTCTCTTGTTGTTCCTATGTCATAAATAGTGCTATTTTACCATATCTATGGGTGTAGGGATATACACTTTCCTTAGGAGTTTTATGTCTTTATCTGGACCCCAGTAGGTGCTTCCCAAGGCTAGGATCTAAATATCTTTCTCTATGTCACTATGGCTTTGACATTTTGTTCTCTCATCCGAAAATGAGGGGCTTGTGGTGCAATGTGCCCTTATTAATGGAGACATAGATCTATGACCAAGAATGGTCTAACCTCTATAGATGTCATATTTCATATTCTTAATCCCATCTTAAAGCTTTGTTTGGTGTTTTGCCTCCCCTACCTTAGTTTGTTTATGAGATATATTCTTTCCCTTTTTCATCCAAACCCCAACAAGAAGACTCGACTTCTTCAAAATCTTGGAGGTCACTTTGTAGGGCGCACCCTTGTCCCAATCCTACAAAGATTCCCAAATACCTTTATTTAGGCTTGAGCCTTTTAGGGATCAACATTATTTTTTGGCACACCTAGCAGGATAAAGAATAATGCAATCACCAAAGATAATGCACACTTTGGCACTTTTGGCTTGCACGAAGCATTCAAGTGCATGTGGTAAGTTGTTCTTAGGATCTAATTAGGCATGGATATGAGTTACTATAATTTTCCTGATTGGGTTGTTCCTCAACCTTTTCAAGGAAGTTGGGCTCCAAGTTCTAGGGGGATATTGCTCAACTTCGAGTGTGAGATGCAGAATATTTAGCTGGAAAGAAATAGGAATTCCCTCTGGTATTCTTTGAATAAACTAGGTTTATACCTTGAGGATCCCTACTTGATGGAAGAGATGGTCCCTAACGAAGAGGTCGAGTACTAATTGTGTTTCTAAGGAATCATGTTGGGAAGAAGAGGAATCTAACTTGGAGACATTTCTAGATTTCTCCTTTCAGTGCCTGATGTCATACATTATTTCTATGTTTAAAGGAGGGATGGTAGTTTGGCATGTAGAGTAAAGGAATGAATATAATTGAACCTCAATGTGCCATGAAGATGGGCATTCTCAAGAAAAACATCCCCGACGTGACTTTCAGCAGGCACAACCATGGCCAGAGTGCGAAGAGGGAAATTTTTCCTAGTGTTTCCAGAGGTTGTTGATCTAAGCCCTCTCTTTTTTGAGCTCCCTTATTTTGTGGAATATGAGTACATTTCTTTGGTACAAGCTATGGATATTCCTAAGGCCTTTTGTACCAAGTATTTTCTCAAGATTTGTAGTCTGAGGTGTATAATAAGGATTTAGAGGATACACTTGTCATCTTGAAAAGTGAGGAGACAACCAATGAGGATATTCTCTTCTATGATGAGTTAGAATATTTTTGTGCATCACTCGAAGAGGTCACACTAGTGGTCACTCTAAAAACTCAGGGGAAGAATCTCCCTAAACCTACAAAGCCAAAAATGGTTGAGAAACATAAACCCCCCATCATCGTGCCATCTTCTTTGAACATACATGTGGGTGCCCCATTAGGTATTTTTCATCCACAACTTACCACCAAATTAGGGTCATGCTTAAATCAAAGTATGAGGATGTATAGTCGAAAAATGGAATCACTTCCATTTGGACTAGTTTATCCCTCCGAGTAAGTGGTTTGGGTTCATGTCAAGTGCCTTGAATGGGTCTTTGACTTGGATCTGGATTTTCCCCTATTCTGGGCCCTCTTTTCCACTTCTCTCCAGCCCGTTTATGGCACCCTGATATGAAAATATGAGTTTCTTGACCTCAAGGTCAAGGGTGAAATTCTAGTTCAAGGTTGACCTTGACCCTGACCTATGTCAGAGTTGAACTCAACCCTACCTAGGGTCCAATTTTCAAGTTTCTAGGGTTTCCAGATGTCAGGCTTCAGATAGATTTAATTCCCGCTTCAGGGTCGGCTGTTTCAGTCTTCGTGGAAATGAATCTTGAAATTATATTTAATATAGGTCCACTTCTAGGGGTATAGGTCTAATTGGAATTTAATTCTCCTATGTAGGCCTCTCTAGAAGATTATGCCCTAGATTTGTATATAAGGGAGCTTTCTCCTCTCATTTTCTCAAAAGAGTTAAAATCACAAGTAAGATAAGATGCAAGAAGTAAGTTCATTCATCCAAATTATATGCATGATCTATTGAAGAATTCAAAGACATTCAAGCATTCAATTCATCAAGGAGATCCATTGGCAGCCATTGAAGGATTCAAGCTCTATGGATCCCTCTTGTTGAAGATTTCTCCATCCACATCCATGCAAGCCTCTTCCTATTCCAAGATCCATTCAAGATTGGTGTTGAAGATTTACAAGAAATTGATTTAAGACATCCTACATCCTACATTCTACATTATACATTCATTTTGTGCATACATACTTGTGGATCCAAGGATTCAAATCCTCCACAAGGGTTTCTATACAAGCAAGGTGAATTCGTTTATTTACTTTGTTTATTTATGCAATTTCAATTATACTTTAAGGTTAATTCCAAAATCAGGGTTTGACCAAGGAAAAACCCTCCCTATTGGAAATAATGGGAAGTATGTACTGAGAGGGGGTGAATAAGTACTTCTAAAACTTTTATCTCTTTAACCTTAATCCTTTATGTAATCAATTGTATTACCAACCATCTATTCTATCATATCTTTGTGTAAGTTATATCGATTCATAAACTAAATAAGCATGTAAACATTCATAGAAGCATTCATGAATTGTAATGACACATAACACAAGATATGGTAATGCAGAAAACCCCTGTTAGAAGGTAAAAATTGCGGTGGGGATGGCATCCACAAAAACTTCACTATCTGCATATTGGAAGCGGCCGGTTAAGGCTTACAATTTTGATCACTTCTGATGATCTACCCTGTTAGGAGTATTATGTGGAGACTGGTAAAGGTCTACTCTATTAAGAGCTTTAGCAACACTATTTAGTGTGCACTCGGTTAAGAGATTTACATAGGATTGTTAAATCCACCTTTCTTGAAAGGATTTATTCTATTTTCTACACTTGTTAGAATGTAGACAAAAATACTCATTGACCTGAGTGTATGCAATCTTCAATTTCTAATTACATATCCATTAAAATCACATGTACAAAGTATCACCTAATGTGATTGATTAATACTTTTGTTGCTAGGTAGCCTTGATTCTTGGTTCTTGAAAACTAAATTCATCTTTTGTTGTTCTGCTTCTTGAAACTCTCAGTCTGATCCATAGATGTGATTCTTGTCTACTTTCCTCCTCACATCTTATTTGAAATGAATAATTACACATCTATTTATACAATAGATTGACCTATTTTAGTTTCACATATTACAAAGATAACTCTATGATCAAAGGTTTACAACTTGACCTTGATCTCCTAGTTTGCATGTTTTTAATCAGTTAGACTGATTAAAACAATTACAATTATCTTTCTTGTCCCTCAAGAAATGGTTTTAATTCAAATAAAAACTCTAAATATGAAACATAACTGTTTTATCTGACGTGGAAGTCAGATCCACTTTTCTCAAGATATAACTGAATTTTGGTGTCTGATGCCCGGGTTGCTCTAATTTTTTTTTGGTGTTCCTTCTATGAACTATTTGTTGGGTTCCCTTGATTGGTCAGGTTACTCTTTCTTTTCTTCTCTTTTGGTTTACACTCTAAAAGTGTGTCATCAGGTTTCTCTGTACTTAGTACTTTCAGTCTGAACTCAAATCTGTCTTTCAGTGTAGTGTTACCGATGGTTCAAAGAACTATTTTCCCTTTGCATATACTAATGGAAAAAATAATGTCTTCAATCTCCCCCTTTGACATTAGTATCAAAAATTGATGTGTAAAATACTAAACTGTGTAGTATGTACACCACTTTGTCATTTATGACTCCCCCTATGTATATATCGGTATAGTATGTATATACATGTATACTTGACTTTTTACTATACTCCCTTTTCACCTTATGTTCATATCATTCTCCCTTTAATACTGTACATATCATCATTTTCCCTTTTTTTCTCTATATGTAATGTACATATCATTTTCCCCCTTTTTTTATAGTAAGGGCAAAGGTGTATATTTACAACTTATAAAAAATATGGGAATGAGAAGTCTTCATATCCTCCATCATTTTCTCCCATTTCTCCTTTAGGTGCTCAAGAGTCATGTGCTCTAGTGTAATTCTGGCATGCATATCATAGATGTTGTCTACTACAGACATCTCAAGGGTGGCAATTAGTTGTCTTGCCGAAGTCACATGTTGTTGTAGAAGTATAAGGTTTGGAAATAGTTGAGCCTGTAGCTTAGTAACCTCATCTCTAAACTGTGATTCTTCTTCCCAAATTTCTTATCTTAACCATTTGATTTCTATAATCTTGTCATAATGCAGTTTGATTGCATTGTCATATGCGGTTAGACCTTGTGCACTTGCATTTAGATCAGAATCTATCTTTGCTATCTTATCACTAATTTCCTTAGTGAATTTCTCTAAGCTACACAATTTTTGAATTAAGGCTAATGCTTCTGAAATGATAGGGTCTAATTCATTTGCTAATTCAGAAAGCTTTACCTTATTTTCTGTCACTTCTTGGCTGATCTTTTCAGTTAATTTGTACTGATATTTTTTCTCTTCTCGTTCTTCAATGGCTTTTTCTGCATCCACATTTTGAGTTTTTATGGATTTGGTTAGAATGGCAAGTTGATCTAGAATGGGGGTATTGTGATCAACATCAATGTCAGGAAATATCTGATGTAAGATATCTCTTGTATTTTCCAGCACTAAAGAGTCCCTGTGCTCTTTTCTAAGCTTGTCTTGTAAATCTTTTCTTTGACAAATTTCTTTGTATTCTTGGAGAGATTCATAAAACAAAGTAGTTGGATCACACTTGGGTATCTCAATGATTTCATCAAGTGTTACTTCTAATTTTCTCTTCTTGGTTTTCTTCTTCTTCTTGTGTGATGCACCTGTATCCAGTACCATAACAAGTTTTTCTGCTTGGTCTGATGTGTTGGATGAAGGCTTCAATGGTGTTATACCTTTTTCTTTCTACTCAGGGTTTGCCTTTCAGCTATGTGTGGATGTCTCCTCATCAACCTTCGGTGTATCTGCAGCATCTCCTTCAGTGTCCTTAGGAGTGGTATAAATTAGATTATCTTGTTCACCTTTCTCTTTTTGCACTTCATCTGTATCTCTCATTTGTGCATCTATTGCGGTGTGATCTCCATCCTTTTGTGTGTGGTCTTCATTTGTAACATTTTTTTCTCCACCGATGACTGTCTATTTATCATTTGAATCTTTCTTTTCTTCAGTTGTATCTTTTTGTTCATCATCACCCTTATCATCGGGTATGCTTTCATCATGCTTGGGTGAGTTGTCCTTTCGCGACATTATGTTAATAGCTTGTATTAACAGTGGGATTTGGCCCGGTATATTCACCTGTGCAGTATCTGTAGTTGTGTCCTCTTTGTCGGTTTGGGCTTGGACAACAGTGACATCTTCATCTTTTTGTACCTCATCTACAGGATCTCCTCTGATAATATCAATAATAGTATTATCCAGCCATGTTTCATCTACAGTTTCCATATCCTTGTTCCCTGTTGTGTTTAATGATGCTTCACTTTCATTCTCATCATCAGTTATAGTAATGTGCTTTGGGCTTAGTTTAGCCTAATCTTCAGCATTGTGTGGCTTGTCGGTAAGAGAAACTTGTGGATCAGGGCTTGAATCCCTTTTAGATACATTAAGTATCTTTCTCCATTTATCCTCACTTGTTCTATCAAGTTCAATTAGACATCCCTTTAGTAAATCATAGGCTCTTAGCTTTGGGGAGAACCTGTTGGAATGTTTCTCCATCATTTCTTGAATTTATTACTTCTTAGATTCAGGTGGCATGACTGAAACAAGTTTCCCTTGTTTGTTTCTCTTCCTTGAGAGCATAAGTCCACCTAGCCGACAATATATCCATAAGTTCTTTAGGCATAGATTTATCAATTGAATTGGTATATATTTAAATACACACATCATTGTGATAATTGCCTCTTCTATATTATTCTGGTCCTCGGTGTTCAGAGTTAGCCAGTTTTTAATCTTGCGATCATTGTACCCCTCTTGATGATAGATTCACATACCTCATCAATTGTTTTAGGGAATTTATTCTTAATAGGTTGTTCATCCTGTTCGGTGTCCTCTAAATCTTCTTTAGTTCTGATGAACTTTCTTCTTTTTTTTGGTTCCCTTTTCCCTGTTTGAGGCTTTCTTTTATAGGTCCTTACTTGACCTTTCTTCATTGGTGAAGGACTTGTATCCTTTGTTGTCTGACTCCTAGTCCTAGATGCAGTAGTAGTCCTTATTTTCTTTGCTCTCCTTCTCAGCTTCACCAAAAGGTGACTAACCCTCATTTTCTTTAGTCTATTTTGTTTCCTCTTCATTCACCAACATCTTTTTATTCAAAGTCTTAACCATTTTATCTTTCTTTCTGTCAATCTTTTTCACAACTAAGCCAATTTTTATCCTTTCTTTGGCTTCCTCATAAGTTCCAAACTTAGGTTGTGATTTCTCCAATGGTTCATTTATCAATGCCTCAATAGCATTTGATGCTTGATCTATGTTAACCTCATAGTCAAGTGGTGCCAGCCATGCTTTCCTCGGTATAGATGACTTGATATAGGTGTAACCAATGTCCACCATAAAACATATTTCAGTCTTGTACTTTTCTATTAATTGCTCTAGAATCCTCACTCTCTTTTGTATTATTTCATTGAATCTAATAAATTATTCATCCATGACTGATTCAAAGTTGTCTCCTAGTGATTTGATGAACTCACCAATCTGTGTGGTCACTGGTCAGGTAGTGTCCCATTTTAAATTGTCGATAAATGGGAAGGATTCTTGAAAATAGAAAAATATGCACGTAATGAGTGAACCAAACTTACATGAGTTAGACTTTTCAGTCCTTATTATCTTCATGTTCTCATCTAATTGCCTTAGCCAAAGTTCTTACATATCCAACTGTAGTCCCTTCTTGACAATTTTGTATGTTGTATCCACTGCTCTAGATGCAATTCTATTCATTATGCTAGCCTGAAAGAACTTGAATCCTAAGACACATGCTCCAAATTTCATTTCAACATCATTTATGGTGGATACCTTTAATCCTCTTCCATCCCATAATGCTCATGTATTCTTTTCAATGTCAGCTTTAGGAGGGTGCTTTAGAGCCTTTACTTTATTGGTTATGGGATAACCGGTAACAACATGTATAACATCCCTGGTTATCAGTTTTGGCTCATCCAACCATATTTTTTGGTCATGTATTATGCTCAGTACTAACTGAATTCATTTGGTTTTGAATTCCTTCGGGAATAGTAGGGCATGTGTGAACCCTTTCACTTCAATATTCTTATGCACTTCTTTTATTGTTCCATCATCATTGCAAATCTTTTTGAAGGCTTGCTCAACTTTTAGGTCTCCTATTTCTGTGATCTTGCAGTGAATATATGCTTGTACATCTTAAATGAGTAAAACCCTAGCTGATATAGTGGAGAATGCATCAACATTGTCGGGTTGTGAAGAAACCTCAGGATAGATCTTGTAGTGAGGTTCTTCACAAGTGGTATTCTTGATCAGATTGACCTTTATCTTCTTTTCATTCTTGATCTTGGAGGTTCTTAATGTAGTTTCCATCGTTTCATAATTTAGGGCTTTTTTTCGTAAATGAAAACAAAGTTCTTGGTGATTGTTGTCACTTACTTCAACCTTCACCTTCTGTGACTGCTGGGAATCTTTCTGAGTGCTATGAACATGGTTGGAGTTGCTCTGCAATCTAGTCACTTTGTGCTCTGGTTTTTCTCTACTTCTTTGCTCAATTCGCTTTGTGAATAATGGGCTCTTTCGTCGACTATTTATAGACTTTTGTCCTAATTCATGTCATAAATGCTCACCCACTTCTCAGTGTTTGAAGATGGAGTTGTCAGGTAGCACACACATTTTATTCTCGGTGAGAATATGATGCTTGGGATAGGTGTCAACTCATTTGACTATTTACTGACAGATCTCAGTGTATGACGAAGACAACATGTCAACTTTCATGATTACCAATGGATCTTGATTTACACTAGCGACTTTGCTTTTTGTGTGTTAATCGACGATGCTCGGTAAGTATATACAACTTAACTTTGTACGCACATCGATGATGTTTGGTAAGCATTGACCAATGAGATTGAATTCACATAATCATAAGAAGTGATACCATAGTGCATCTTTAATCATGCTAATTTGGCATTTCATCAATGTATAATGGAACTGATGCAAAATATAACTTGGTATAATGCAGTTCCATACTTACTTGTTCTGCTTAGGTGGGGTGGTGATGTCACCAAATCCATTGGATAAGGTGTCACCAATTGCATTGCTCGGTCCAGCTTCATCAGTGTTTGTAGCTTTCCTCCACATTTTGTTTCTCATCTTCCCGATTTCTTCAATGGTGTTTCCATTGGCAAAGGTTTTGGTATTTTTCACTCGGTCTCTGTAGTCCTTCTTTAGATGACCAACTTTATGATAGTGTAGACATGTCATTACGGGGTTAGTCCAGCTCCTAGAATTTCTCAACCATTGTCTTCTACAGTTTGCTGCTATGTGTCCAAATCTTCCACATGTTGTGCATCTTGCCCAAGTGTTGTAATACCAAACATATGAGTTACCGACTCTTTTCAGTTGATAAGGAGTTTCTTGATCTTTAGGCTTCCATGCTTATTTTTTCTTCTTCCAACATTCAAGAGATGTGTGTCCATGCATTTTGCAAGTAGGACAGTATTTGTCCATGTAGGTTTCCTTCTTTGGTTGTTTTACCTTAGATTTACATTCATATGTTTTATGTCCTTTCTTGTTACATTTATAACAAATTTCTATGAATGAAGGTGTGGATTTAGGAATAGCTTTTATTTTTCTCTTGCAAAAATTTGATGTGTGGCTTCGTTTTCCACAGTGATTGCATGACTGCTTTCTTGGTCTTGGATTTGTATAGACATTCTTTGGATCAACTTGGCTTGGTGATTCTTCATTTTGGTATACCCTAGTTCGGTATTGTTTTTGACTCTTCTTTGTCCATCCAGAAAATCATCCATCCTTTTGGTGCTTTCTTCAGGTCTCTTAATAATGTCATTATGATGTTTTTGAACTCTCACTTCATGTTTCAACTTTTCATTTTCTTCTCTTAGCTCACCGATAGCTTATATTCTTTCAATGAGTTATTTATTCATTCTGTTTGCCTCCTGACTTATAAGAATAATATGATTTCTGATCTCATGATGATGTTCTATAAGTCTTTGTATTTCTGACTCTTTCTCTTGTATATTTTCAGTAATCTTCCTCCTGTAATCAATAGCTAGTGTTCTTTCTTGCTCATCTTGTCTAGCATTGTTCATGACATCAATCATTCTTACCATTTGTGTCTCTTGACTGATTTACAAAGATTTTACTTGTCCAACCAGATGTTGATTAATTTCATTCAGACTTGTGATACTTTCTTCAGATGTGTCTGATGCTTTTCTTGTTGTAGATCCTAAAGACTCAAATAGATCAGGTATCTCTTCTTCATGATAGTCTATTTCATTGCAGCGGGATGCCATAATCTTTCTTTCATCCAACAACTAGCTCATCTTGATTCTTGCTTCTTTATACCGTTCATAGAAGATGTATATTTCTAATTTCTGATTCTCAATACTCTTGTCAAGCATGTACTTCTCCATTGTATATTTTTTCTCTTAAGTCTTTAAACTTTTCCAATTAAGAGATCTAGCTCTGATACCAATTGTTGGAAATAATGGGAAGTATGTACCGAGAGGGGAGGGATGAATTAGTACCTCTAAATTTTTTATCTCTTTAACCTTAATCCTTTATGTAATCAATTGTATTACCAACCATCTATTCTATCTTATCTTTGTATAAGTTATATCAATTCATAAATTGAATAAGCATGTAAACATTCATAGAAGCATTCATGAAATGTAATGACACATAACACAAGATATGGTAACGTAGAAAACCCCTATTAGAAGGTAAAAACTACAGTGGGGATGATACCCACAAAAACTTCACTATCTATAGATTGGAAGGGGTCGGTTAAGGCTTACAATTTTGATCACTTCTGATGACCTACCCTGTTAGAAGTATTATGTGGAGACTGGTTAAGGTCTACTCTATTAAGAGATTTAACAACATTGTTTAGTGTGCACTCGGTTAAGAGAATTCCACAGGATCGTTAAATCCACCTTTCTTGAAAGGATTTCTTCTATTTGCTACACTTGTTAGAATGTAGATGTAATATATGAAATAGGGTGTTTAGGAATTTTAGGAATATGTAAGGGGATAAGATGATTTGATTGTTAATTGTTGTTTGATTTGATTAAAGTGTGTTGAATTCCTTAACCCTACTTTATACTTACTTGAATTTAGTTGATTGTGTATTGAAATTGTGATTAGGGAGAAGATAAGATGTTCCTCTTTTATTCCCACATGCACAAATGGAAGATCCAAGTTGATCAACCCAAAAGAAGGGTTAATGCACAAATGAATCAACTATTCGAAAAGGAGAATAACAAGAAGGATATCTTAAATTCTATTAATTATATGTATAGAAATGATATATGATAGTAATTAAAGAAATAGGAGAAATGTACTAACCTTGAAATATTGTAGATCAAAGAATATTGTTTTCTGAGGTCTGTAAACTGTTTCTGGAAAAACTGATAGTTGATCCCGCACCGGAACGCAAAGATGAACAAAACCCAAAAATATTTTTCTGTTCTGATGTCATCTTATGAAAAAGGTCGACCTTGCCCCACAAATGTCAACCCTGACCCAATAATGTCAAACCTAACCTGCACAAGTCTGACAGAGAATCTGTTCGCGCCGTCCGAAAGAAAGCCGAAAAGGGTATCCAGATTTGGTCTCAAATCTGCTATTCTGAACCTATACCTAAAATAAAAAGAGGATTTTTTGTTGTGGGGGAGAGGTTTTCCTTGGTCAAACCCCAGTTTTGGAATTAACCTCAAATATATATAATTGAAATTGCAGAAATGGACAAAGTAAATGCTTAAATTCACCTTGCTTGTAAACTTCCTTATGGCGGATTCGAATCCTTGGATCTACAAGTATGCTTCAAAATGTGGAATGTAGAAAGGTAGGATGTCTTCAATCTCTTGCTTGTAGATCTCCAATACCAAGTCTTGAATGGTTCTTGAATTTGTAAATAGGCTTGGAAGAAGGTGGATGGAGAGATCACCAAAAGGACACTATGTAGCTTGAATCCTTCAATGGCCTCCAATGGATCTCCTTCATGAAAATGGATGCTTGAGTGGATGGATGAATCCTTTCTTCAAATATTTCTTGATTTCTTACTTGAATCTTCACTTGATGATGTTTCTCAATTACTCAAGGATGCATAGGCTTCAATAGAGGACTTAGAGAAAATGAGGGGAGAAAGGCTCCTTTTTATATGAAATTAGGGCACAATCTTCTAAGGAGGCCGACATACAAGAATTAAATTTTCATTAAAGCCTTTACCCCTAGGAGAGGACCTATATTAAATATAATTTAGTAATCGACACTTCAGAACCCGAAATAGCCGACCCGGAAGCGGGAAAATACTTTTTGCAAAGACCGACATCCAAAACACTGAGACCCCAGGATCTGAACCCTGGGTCAAGGTTGAGGTTGACCTTGACCTAGGTCAGGGTCGAGGTCAACCCTAACCTAGGTCAGGGTTGTGGTTAACATAGACCTAAAAGGTCGACCCTAACCCTGAAGCCCAAAATCACCATTCTGCAGTTTAGAATGTAGAAATCAGGCTAAACAAGAGTGGAAAGAGGGACAGAATAGGGGGGAAGCCATGTCAAGATCAGGAACCCATTCAAGGCACTTTTCATGACCCCAAACCACTTACTTGGAAGGCTAACAAGTCTAAAATGGAAGCGCTTCCATTTTCCGACTATACATTTAGCCCCCACTTTAGCAAGAGTATGAGCTCAACACAAACTCTTGGTAAAGGAGAATATACAGAGAAGAAAATCTTATTGGAACCAAAAAGGGATATAGAAACCCTCAAGCCCTCAAGGGACTTAATTCTTTATCCACCCTAAGATCACGATAAGAGAGACATCACTTAGTTAAGGAGAGAGAAAAAAGGGTGTGATTATCTCGCCCAATGAGAACTTATGTCTCATTGTGAACCACACAAAAAGTGTAACTGGAAAGATGAAGTTGAACCACCTAGTGAATGTGGCTACTCACTAGTCAACCCATTCGGGAGATCCATTCTTAAAGGGTTCAAAACATTGTAAATTGAAAACTGGCGGGATCAAGAGATCCATGTAAATTTAAACTGGAGGGATCAAGAGATCCTTAAAAAGTAAAAAATGACCATGCTTTAAGGATTAGTTTTTAATCCATAAAAGGGAAAAGTTTTAAATTTTGAATGTGTGTGTGTGCAAAAAGTGAGTAGAGTGTATGCCCCCACATTAAATTCATCGCTAACACTTTAATAGGATCAATGGTTTTAACGAAAACATCAACAACTCTACGGATTACGTTTCCACTGCGAGATGCCCCCGAAGGAAGACAAATCAAGGGAAATAAAACATAAACATACATAAGAACACAAGAGGGATCTACCTAATGTGGGGTCAGTATGATCATAAGATAACATGTACATAGAAATATAATATTATTGCAAATGAA
>MU228345.1:339231-373664 GCA_018584345.1 Thuja plicata
ATAAAAGGTTCTTGAGTAGTGGAGGTCTCTCCTATAAAGGATTTATCTGCTTGAGGACTTATATAATTTTCCCCTTTTACATATTTTACCAACTTATCCAGTTCTCCGGGGTTCATTCTCAGGAAATTGAGAGAGGAAATAGAAACTGTGGATGACTTACAGAACTCAACAAAATCAAAAGGAGATGAAGGGGTAATTGTATTTCTGGGAAGAATTTTTACCTCCGAGCCCTTTGAACTCGTGCGTGTTTCTTCACCAGTAGGCTCCTTTCTTTTTGTATCTGCGCTTGTAGCAGCTGCACCTGGAACAAACTTTTGAGTTCGCTGGTTTCTTGTTAAGATAGCGCAAGCTGGATCCTGTAGGGTTGCTAGTACACTTCCTCCTTTCTCTGCACCAGGCACATATTCTGAATAGAAAGAACTTGATGTACCCATGTCTGAAGAATCTTTTTCTTCATGGAATTGTTCGTTATTCATCTCATCTCTGGCTGCATTGAGTTGTAAGTATCTTAACCATTCGGTACATGTATCCCCATCATGATCAGTGGTTAAATGGAATGAGCACATAGTTTCTTTGGGAGCAGGCTCTATTAGCAACCTTGGTTGCGGGCCATGTAGAGCTTTTGTCTGCTGTTGGGTGAATTGCCTTCGACTTATATCCTGATAAGGGGGTTGATAAGAAGTCGGTCTGTTCTGCTGCCTTTTTAGCATTGCTATGTCATTCATAAGCCTCTGTATCATTGGATCTGTAGTCGCAGCTCCCGAAGAACTGCTCAGAGTTTGTGCTTCTCTCTTCCACTTGCCGGCGGTTATGAGAGTGTCTTCAAGCTCAATCGCTCTAGTTTGGGCATCTTCAAAATTTGGAACTCCGTCTTTCAACAAATGGAAGCTTACATCCGGCGGGACTGCATTGAGGAAGTAAATCTTTTTGTTCTCGTCACTCGAGAATCCTTTGTAGGATTCTATTGAATTTAGCCACGAACTCTCTCATCGATTCGTGTATCTCCTTTTTTAACTGGCTAAGTTGTATCAATAAAGAGACTTCATTGTTAGGAGTTTTGAACCTTCTTTCGAAAGCCCGCTTCATGGTGTCCCAATTCGTGATAGATCCATTCGGCAAGTGACTGAACCAATTGGTAGCAGCATCTACCAGAGTTCTGACAAAAAGTCTCACCGCCACATCCTCGGTAGATACGCTCATGATCCCAAAAGCGGTTTGAAATGCATTGAGATGATCATCTGAAGAGACCTTATTGTCCCCGCTGAACTTGGGCAAAATTTGATTGGCTCCTTTAGGTAAATCAACAGGTTGGTTAACCCCCAGGTTCAGAGGCCCAATGTGTTGGCCCCAAGGTCGATTTTCGGCCATGAATGGAAGCTGGAAATTCAAAGGTTGGATATTTAAGAC
This sequence comes from Thuja plicata, assembly GCA_018584345.1. NCBI lineage: Eukaryota > Viridiplantae > Streptophyta > Pinopsida > Cupressales > Cupressaceae > Thuja > Thuja plicata. The sequence continues at coordinate 340,639 of MU228345.1, forward strand.
AGTAGGAATTACAGTACCTGGGGAGAGGATGGCTTGGACAGTTAAAGGGACAGCTGGGCTTTGTGGGGGAGAAGAGGGTCGACTGATAGTTTGAGCTTTCTTTTTTCGGGAAAGATTTAAATTTGATTTGAAATTAAGGCTTTCCAACAGTTCAAAATCTTCATCCACCAATCCTCTGCTGCGTTCCCCCCTCGTGTATCTTCTGATTGCCAGTTCAAGTGTCTATTTAAAACTTAGTTGTGCTGCCGACCTTGTGCAAGTCTATCGACTATGACAGCTTCTCTAGAAACAGGAATACCTCTCAAGTGTTCACCAATTTCTTCTTCTCTCTCGAGTGCTTCTTGAACCCGGTGGAATTCTTGATTACTTCGTCTGAACCTCCAAGCGGCTGCAGCAAGATCTAAGATTAAATCCTCCTGTGTGTCTTGAAAACCCAAATTTGGCTGGAGCACAGGGAACACATTATTATTAGGTAGTACCATTATGTGGCATTGTGACGGGAATCAGACTAGCGCACTTGACTGGTCTTTCCCCAGTAGAGTCGCCAAAAATCTGTTGGATAATAGATTTGTTCTCCTAAAATCTGGATGTTTATCCTCTAACCCTATGCCCTTGAAAACAAATCATTAAACAACAGTTGGGTAAGCATTTACTTTTCTTCCCTCTGAATTTTACAAAGGTACAGCTCCCTTCCAAAGATTTTCAATGAATGAAGACTACAATCTAACATCTAAGATTTTAACCGAAAAGCAGTAAAGGATCTCTCAACTATTCTTGGACAGAAGAGGTAAATGAATAGAACTTGCTAAACTTGAGAGAAGAAGCATGAAACTATTTGCTGAAGAGATTTAAACTAACTAACTGATCAAGAAAATCACACGGCTAACTATCTACCTACAAGAAACAGGAATTCAGAAATCTAGAACTAAATGACTGAAATAGAGTCACACATACACAGCTCGAAATATAACTCTCTCAAAGTAGAACATATATTTCATTATCTAATTCAAAGATCAAAATAAACGCATGCACAAGTATCCCAGCATAACTGGCTCAAAGTCCAGATATTATCAGTCACTTAGGCTATTGCATAAAACAGAAAATGAAAAGATTTTACTATTGTTCCCTATTCTATCTATTCCCTCCCTATTCTAACCCTTTGCCAAGTCTTAAGCTCCAGCTTAAATAGTTTTACAGTCCGAGAAAGCCTCCCGAAAAACCTGGCTTCTCGGACATAATTAAAGCAAGAAACAGTTAACAGTTATACCAAGTCCTCGGAAAAGATTTAAAGCAGGATAAATTAAGAAACTAAAACTGAAATCGGTTCAGTCTTCCTGTGCATCTGATGACGTAGCTGTTTTTACTAGCTTCCAAGACCGAAAGACACGGAGCAGCTCCTAAGTAGGTGGGGCGTGCAGATTTTTTAACGCGATCAGCTTGGCGTGTGTGTCGTTCTTCTCGCATCGCATTTTTTGGATTTTCTCCACCTATTTTGACAATTGTCCCCAGTTTAAGATCAGCATAGCCTCAATATTGGCGGTCCTGGTGAGGTCGTGAAATCTCAGAGCTTCACTCTCCTTGAAAGCATTCATTTCATCAATAAAAGACTTGGCCATTGCGTCGACACCCTGATCTCCATCTTCTAGCTGCAAGATACCTGAGGGATTCACTATTTTTATATCCTTCAAGGTATCGGAGTGGATTTCCTTCACTTCTTTCTCCATGGTTCGCATCTGAGAAATGGATGCTTCAAACAATGTATTCTTCTAGCCAAAGTTCTTCTTTAGAATGAACAGCATGCACGGGTCAACTAACTTCATAGGGTTTTCAGTCAAAAACTGTTTTACTCCGTAGTCTTCGATTTCCTGCACTCGCTGTACAATCTCTGCACAACTTCCTGCCTCGCTTTCCCATATTGGGATCAGAGTCTGAATTTCTCCCAGTAGTATCTCGCCGTCTACGCAGGTGCTCATGAACTCCCTTATGAAAGCGCTCCCTTCTGCTATGATACCGTCCGTCCATGCCTTTATTACTTCTGTCCAGGTCCTCCCTTGCTGTACCTACTTGACCAACCTTTGGCTTTCTGCCGAATTGGGGTTGAATCCTTGAGGCGTCTGTGCCAAAGGTAGTGCACCATTTTCAGCCAACGAAGAGAGAAAATTTGCCATGGTTGAGATTACTTGCTTCAGTTCACGCTTTTCTCTGCCATCCTTTTGTGATTGTCCCAACATGTGATCTGCGGAGAATTTGAAAATATGATCGCGGGAGTCTCTGTTCAGTACCCCTAACTCCATCTTGGTTATTTTTTAATCCTCGGGCTCAGGATCCTGCATTTCTCTCGTAGACTTTACTGTGGCGATTTCAGCAGTAACCTTCCCTATAGATGGGTATGTTATTAATCTCGCGTCACTCTTCATTCTTTTAGCTTTAGGAGTGCGTGCAGCATACCTCGTAACGATCTCTTTGACTGGCATAGATAGTGGTTTGAAACTTCTCCTTTTGCCAATTGATTCGGTGAGCCATGGTGGAATAGCACTAGATACAATTCGATTGTCGGGAGTCTTTACAGGGGTGTCTGTAACCTGAGATAAGTCTTGACAATGTGTGGGAACTTAATGAACCTTTCCCCTGTGATCGGGGGTGAAGGAGAGATCTTCATCGTTGAATTCAATGACATCATCCAAATAACCAGGATCTTCTGAAGCCATTTGATTTTTCCTTTTCAACCTTGTCCTTACTCTTGATCTTGGCGCGGTAGGGTGTTTCGCTGAGGCTGTCTTCTCCTTCAAGAATATTATCTCACCTGCATTTGATAACAAAGAAGAATCATTAGCAAGACCTTGCTTTACATTTTTAACAGGTGACCTGGTATCAAGGGATGTATTTGTGAGGAGTTGAACTCCTTTCTTCCTCGCCGTAATCCAGTTCTCAGTTTCTTCAAAAATGTCGCGGGCCCGGAGTCTGATATCACTGGACTCTTCTCTGTCCCAATCAATAGTTGGAACACCTCCTGCTTCGAAAAAGGTGACAGATGGATGAGGGACCTCTGAACTGTCTTCTTCTATATTCCTGACATCGAACTTCAATTGCAATAGCTTAATCTGAGCTACAATAAGCCTGGTTCGATCCCACTCCCAGATCGTCTCCTCATCACTGAGATTCTCCCATAGATCCTCAAGATGATAGCTTGGGGAAGGGCATTTTCTTAGCCCTAGGGTCTGTCTAGCAAAGCCTTTGCTATCAAATCCTGTCCTCGGTTCATAAAAGGGCATATGGAAGTTCAATAAATTGCTCCCTACAACAGATGCGTCTAACATACTATTACAGACTAAATGGCCTAATTTCACTGGGAACAAGGCGTTCCACTTGTCTTCTGGAAGAGCAGTTTTAATAACAATAAACAGCTGTCTACAAACTTCTGCCAGGACAAAACAATCAAAAGCGTACCTAGGCAGTTTCAAGGGTTCTTCTTCGAATCCACCTACCCGAATATAAGTGAAGAAAGGAAATTGAATGTAGAAGCTTCCAAATACCTTAACCAATTTCTGAGCATTGTCCGAAATCCTCTGATTAGGCTTGCCAGCTAGTTCTTGGCGCAACTTCCCCCAGAATACATCATGTGCTGTCCTGTAATCCTCCAGAACTCTATCCTTTCTCAACAATGGGCAGTACTCATAAATAAACAGGTTTTCATTCCAAGGAGCCTTCTGAATGGGAGATAAATCTCGAGTGCAGGCCAAACAGTACATTAGGTACGAGGACATATAGAACCCTTCTTTGGTCATTTGATTTTGTTTAAGTTGATCCCTAAGAGACGCGGCTACTATCTCAGCCCAATATATATGCTGCCTTCCTTCTAGAACTATCTCCACAAAATGAAACATCCATTCGTCGAAGTACAGGGCCTGTTCTGAGCCTTTCAATCGGTGGAGGAGGACCACGAGATCGTGTACCAAGGGGTTCATATGATCCTTAGTGAGGGATTTGGGCAACCGCGAACCTCCTTTGTAATTGGTTTTAGTCCATCTTCTTTCTATGTGGCTTTTCTTTCTATAAACATTATCCCTTAATTGGGCCAGAGACTGGGTGGGAGTGAAGTTAACCAGGCCTTCATCAGGTATTTTGAAAACTGCCGCAATGGTCTCACGGTTCACAGGTATCAGGATTTGGCCGTCTGCATTTAAAATGATTTTCAATTTAACATCATACCTGTTGATGCATTCCTGTATCAAATCTGGGCAAACGGCAGAAGGTGGGAATGCAGCCGCCTCTAATAGACCACTAGCTAGAATTTCTACAACAAAATCTTCATCAACATGAGATGAGAGTCTTGAATTTATGGCATCAACTGAAATTCCTAACAAGTCTGTATCTGTTATAACCGAAGCTCTGCATTATAGATCTTTTACATTCCCAAAGAAATGCATAACAGACTTCATGCTTGTTTAAGAAGATGAAAGTCTACTGGCTTACTGCTTGAAATATTGAATTTTAAGGAACAACCAGAAATGAGAGGCAGAGCTCTAAAAAGCTACCTGTATGATTTGAACTCGACCAGACCACCTTTCCAGCACCAAGGTCCCGCAATGCACAATAGGGAAAAAAGACTTACCCAACCTCTTTTCTTAGTTGCCGTTTAAAATGCGGGATATACTCCGTTATGCGAGTATTAATAGGGCCTTCAATACCAAGTGGTAATAAGCAATAGATGCTTTCAAATCAAATTAAATCTTCAGGATCTACCACCTTTTTTGATCATAATTATTCACTCTCAAACCAAATATTTTCCACCCGTGCAGGCGATTTCCTTGATTTCCGTGTACTGACACAGCGAATGGAATCATGCCACATCAATCAGCCCGTCTTGTCAAGTTGTTACATCATTAAAAATCCCGCCGACACCCTATCTGAACTACTTTGAACTACTTTGAACTGGAGTTCAAAGAGGTTCAAAGAGGTTCAGCCTCTCGTAAGAGGAAAAATACCGCTTGCTTTCCTGCAGGCACACGCGATTAGCAATAAAAAGGCTTAAACCGCTATCGAACTACTTTGAACTACTTCGAACCGGAGTTCGAAGAGGTTCAAAGTGGTTCAAATGACTTTAAACATGTAAGTGCTTGATTTATGACAGACCGGAACTGACCCCAATGACGCTAAAAGCTCGAATTTGACTGACTCAAATGCTTTTGAAAGGGAGGAAACCAACAAGGAGGAAAAATGAATAGAGTGAATTCTTGACCATTGTGGATACATGAACTTGGAGAGTTTGAAACAAGGCGACTCTAACCCACCCAACAGGATCCTTTTCCTCAGGGATGAGCTACTCATGCTTTGGCACCATTGGAGTTGATTCATAGTGACCTCATGTCATTTCCTACTCCTTCTTTTTCTGGTGCCCAATATGTTCTTACTTTCATTAATGACTTCTCCAGGCGCACATGGGTGTACTTTTTGAAGTACAAGTCTGATGTCTTTGATTCATTTCGAGTCTTTAAGACATTTGTGGAGAAGCAATCTGGTCTTACTATTTTTCGGATACGCACAGATAATTGGGGGAAGTATGTGAACCAAGCTTTCAGGGACTTTTTCTTTGAACATGGTCTTCAACATCATTTTTCATTGCCCTACACCCCTCAGCAGAATGGTGTGGCAGAGAGAAAGAATAGAACACTTCAGGAGATGGCTAATTGTATGATACAGTCCAGGTCCATGGATTCATGTTTTTGGGCAGAGGCAGTCAATTGTGCCAACTATATTCAGAATCAGATGCCTCACAAGGCAGTTTGACATATGACTCCTGAGGAGGCTTGGTCTCATGTCAAGCCTGATGTATCTTCATTCCAAGTTTTTGGTAGTGAAGCATGGGCATTTATGCCTGACGCTCAGAGGAGAGTGATAGAGTGGAAGAGCTGACACCTCATTTTTTTGGCTACTGCGAGGATGTTAAGGCATACAGGTTGTTTGATCCTGATTCCAGAGAGGTCCTATTTCGATGGGATGTCCAATTTGATGAGCGCCTTCCTACAGTAGATACCTCGCTTCCAGATTCTACTTCACTTACCACTACTCCCTCATCTCTTCCATCTTTGTTTTAGGATGATGAAGATGATGATCTTGGTGATCCCCATTTACCTCCACCACAGGATCCTCCACAGATGCCTAGATGGGCTCATGTTACAGTTGATGCTGCAGGATCTCTGGCTAGTGACCCTTCCACTTCCCGTCGCACCCGGTCTCATATTGCGGGCTCTAGTCTTCTGAGTCATGCTATTTGTGGTGATCCTCAGACATTTGGGGCATCGACATGACATACTAAGTGGGACAGTGCTATGGAGGAGGAGTATTCTTCTTTGATGAAGAATCATACTTGGGATCTTTGTTCTCTTCCTAAGGGAAGAAAGTTAGTGCGATGCAAGTGGTTGTATCGTACTAAGTTTGTTGTTGATGGTTCTATTGATAAGTACAAGGCACATCTTGTTGTGAAGGGTTTCTCCCAGGTTGAGGGTATTGATTACACTAAGATATTTTCCCCTGTCACCAAGATGAATTCTATTCACTTTGTCTTATCCCTACCAGCTTCACAGGGACGACCCATTTTTTAGATGGATGTGAAGAGTGCATTCTTACACGGTGATCTTACTAAGGAGATTTACATGGATTAGCCTTAGGGATTTTTGTAGGATTCCTCCTTGGTTTGCAGACTTTGGCATTCTTTGTATGGTCTAAAATAGGCCCCTCAAGCTTGGTATGAGAAGATGGACTCCTTTCTGCTTTCTACTGGCTTCACACGCTGCAATTCTAATCCTACAGTCTACATTCAGCATCTTGAGGATGAGGTTTTGATCCTTGTGCTATATGTTGATGATCTTCTCATCATAGGTAGCTCATCTTCTATGATTCAGGATGTTCAGCGCGCATTGATGGAGCAGTTTGAGATGACTAACCTTGGTCTGTTACACTTCTTTCTAGGTCTTTAGATTGTTCAGTCCTCTGCTAGGATCTTTGTTTTCCAACATAAGTATGCTCTTGATATGATTTGGTGCTTTGATATGCTTGATTGCAAGCCTACTCCCACACCTTTTCAGTCAGGTGTTACTTTGTGTACCTCTTTCACTTCACCTTCAGTGGATCCTACATTGTATCGGCAGTTGGTTGGCAGTTTGTTGTACCTAACACACACTCATCCTAATCTCTCTTTTGCAGTTGGTCTTTTCTCTCGGTTCTCATAGGAGCCTCATGAGAGTCATTGGCAAGCTGCCAAGTGTATTTTGAGATACATTCAGGGCACACTTATGTATGGCCTCCATTACACATCAGGGGTTCCTCACATTGTTGGCTTCACTAACTTAGATTGGGCTGGTGATGTTGATGATCGGAATTCTACTTCTGGCTTTGTCTTTTGTCTTGGCTCTGGTCCTATCACATGGTCATGCAAGAAGTAGAATGCTTGTGCACTTTCATCTACAGAGGCTAAGTACAGAGTGGCAGTGCATGCTAGTCAGGAGATTTTATGGCTTCGACAATTGATGACTGAGTTTGGTTTTCCTCCTGATCATCCCACTATTCTGTGGTGCGATAATCAAAGTGCTATTCACATTTCCCGCAACCCGGTGGAGCATTAGTGCACTAAACACATTGAGCTTCATATGCATTTCATCCATCAGTAGATTTAGGATGGTGTTCTCTCTTTGGAGTACATTCCCACTGACGCGCAGGTTGCTGACATCTTCACTAAACCTTTTGCATCTCCGCGCTATCTTCAGTTGTGTTCTATGCTTGGGGTGATGGAAGTTGTCCTTGGGGGGTCTTCTTGAGGCCTTCCTTCCTTCATATTTTTTCAGCATGTTGTTGTATCTCTTTTTGGGGTAGAGTTTTTCCCACTGGGTTTTCTCTATTTCCCCGGTTTACAGAGATTTCTTTGTAGTTGGTTACCTGATCAGGCCTTGTTGCCAGGACCCATTTTTCCTGCTTTCATAGCTGTGCTAGGTTTGCTTCCTCCTGAGATTTTCTTAAGGGGGGGTGTTAGAGTAATAGTACATTTGTCTTTATAATTAAAGCTCACTATTATTCTATTCACTTAAGCTTGTCATTTGTAGGTGCATAATAATTAATATGTTTATTAATTATTAATGCACAAACCTAGCTTTCTCCGGCTTTAGGGTTTCTCACCTTATATGCCACTTTTGTAATTATTGTAATTCACTTTTTGGGAAATATAATTTTTCTCTCACTCTGCTGAGATTTTCCAAGGATTTTTTCTCTGTGGTTTCCATTCAACATTAGGTATTTGCATGCAGGTGTTCTTGGCGAGCTATGAAGTTGGATTTCTCAACTTCTACAGAAAGGCCATCAAAGGACAAGTGATCACAGATCAACTAGTAGAGGCACCCATTCAGGACCATCAACCTATTATTTTTTACTTTTCTGACTAATCTATTATGACACTACAACCAGCGATCGAGGTATGGCAACTCTATTTTGATGGATCGTGCATGAACCATGGTGTGGGGGCAGGGATAGTGATTATCACTCCAGATCATGATACAATTCCAAAGTCTTTAAGACTCAACTTCCCATGCACCAACAACATAGCAGAATATGAGGCACTGGTCATTGGTTTAAAAATAGTGATTCAATGGAGAATCAAGAACCTTAAACTCTTTGGAGATTCACAGTTGGTCATCAGTCAAGTCAACAATGATTATATGACCAAATATGAGAAGCTCATACCATACAGAGCACATATGGAAGAAATACACACCAAGTTCCATTACATCTTCTTCAAGCAAGTCCCATGAGCACAGAACAAGGCTGCAGATGTGATGGCTACCATAGCATCATTAATTGATATGCTAGGTAACGAAACAAGATTCCAGTTTCTAGTAGAGAAACTCTTGGTGCCATCACATCAGGCATCCATCATAGAATCAGCATGTGTCCTTGTTGGTCCTGAATCCCCATGGTACCAAGATGTCTATAACTACCTCCATAATAGTGTCTTACCTCCCAACTTGTCTAGGAACCAGAGAAAGTCCCTCATTCACCAAGCCTCTAGGTATACCATCCTCTCAACTACTTTATATAGATGAATTTTATATGGAATGCTACTATGATGTCTCACTTCCATGGAATCCCATAAAGCTTTGTATGAGGTACATGAAGGAATTTGTGGAACCCACAGAGGTGGCAACAGCTTAGCTAAGAAGATCATTCGCATGGGATACTATTGGCCCACAATAGAGACATATGCACACAAACATGTACAAAGGTGTAGATAGTGTCAGATTCATGGAGACCTCATCCATGCACTAGCCCAAGAACTAAATCCTCTCACATTACCATTGCCATTTTCCATGTGGGGATTTGACCTAGTGGGAAAAATTACACATTCTTCAGCAAATGGACACAAATACATCATAGCAGCAACAAAGTACTTCACTAAGTGGGTGGAAGCAATTCCTCTCACTTACATAACTGGAAATCAAATAGCAATGTTCATACTTAACCCACATCATCTATCGATACGAGATCCCTCAAACTATCCTGACAGATCATGGTACACCTTTCCAGAACAAGTATGTTGAAGAACTATGCAAACAATTCCATATCAAACAAGGGTTCTCCTCATTTTATTATCCTCAAGGGAATGGCCAAGCTGAAGCTACAAACAAGACAATCTTGAAAATCTTGAAGAAAACAGTGAACGAATCAGGGTGAGACTGGCATTTACAGCTTAGTCCCGCATTATGAGCATACATAACTAGCATGAGAACACCTATAGGAGAAACTCCTTTCTCCCTAGTCTATGGATTAGAGGCAGTATTAACCCTTGAAGTGGAAATCCCATCCCTAAGGATATCATTGAAGAACCTGATTATAGATGAAGACTACAGAGTAGCAAGGCTCAGTGAACTGGAGTTACTAGATGAAAGAAGACAACAGACCTTCAACTACTTATAAGGCTATCAGAATCACCTTAGAAGAAACTATCACAAGAAGTTGAAGCCACAAACATTTGAGGTAGGAGACCTTGTCCTCATGGAAAATCAAAAGAACCAAGCTGAGTGAGTCAAACTAGGAAATTTTGAGCCTAATTGGCTGGGACCATTTATCATTGTCAGCTCTACTTAGAGTGGGGCATTCATACTAGCAACACCAGAAGGAGATCAGCTCCCCAGATACATCAACAACATGCATCTCAAGAGGTTCTACCCTTGAGGTCTCTATGGTTAAGGCACCTATCTACATATCCAGAAAATACCAAAAAGATCAGAAAATACAAAATGTTACCTTGGTGAAAACCTGGCAATCAGGCGCCTTGGCGACAACAAAAAAAAATTCAAAAAAGAAAAAAAGTAAAGAGAAACAAAATCACTCTCTTAGTGAAAACCTAGCAATCAAGCACTATTGAGTAGGTACCTTGGTGAAAACCTGGCAAACAGGTGCCAAGTGTTCAAATCCAGCTTCACCATCAATGAACTCCAAAGGCTTGAGCACACTTCAAATGCAAGAATGGCTACCCAAGATATATCTAGAAGTACAATCCCCTCTGAGCACCAAGCACTTACCCATGGTTAATACGGGTCCACCAGACTAGGGGAAATTTGAAATGTCCTGAAAAAATCCTAAAAATCAGGAAACTCATCAAAAATCCTAAAAAGATCAAAATGTTCTAAGAAAATCAATCTTCATAAAAAAAACATTCAAAAAATTGCAAAATCCCAAGCAATAAAACCTACTCGGTTATCAAGAGAGAAAAGGGCAATCATGCCTAGTCAATCAAATGTCACAATAATGAGCTTTGCAAATCAGCATTGGGCTCATCTGACACAACTTTATCAATCTATCAATCAATCAGCAAGCAACTGACGATCAAGCCAAGCTATCAATTGTCACAATCATGAGCTTTGCAAACCAGCATGGGGCCCATCTGACACAACTTGATCAGCTGCCAACATGATCACAATCAATCAATTCAATAATATCAATCATCTTACACAGTGATGGATATGCTCAAACCAGACAGGTCAGTCTTATATGAGTAATCTATTACTGAAACCAGACACACTCAAGCAATCAAGCCAATCAAGCCTATCAAAAGAGTCGAGCCAATCAAGAGAATCCAACTGCATCAAGGAACCATCCAAAAATTTTGACTAGGTCAGTCAAGTCAGTCAGATGTTAGTCTATATTTCGCGATTATGTTCTTATGTTACTCCAGGATCCACCATGTGAGGAGAGTAGCTATGATAGATCATGACTTATTTTCTTTGATTGTTGTCTGTTGAATGATCACTTCAATTTTAGGGCCATGATGATTTAGGATAAATGCGGTAGGCACTGTCACTTATTTGGTAGCTACACAGTTCCATAATTTGAGCTTAACCCTGGGAAAGAATTGGACATTTCTTCTCTTTTATTTTGCTTGTTTGGTTTATAGAATCAAGAGCTCACAACACTATTCAAATGGACTCTAAATGCTTTGGAGTTTTATCTTGGTTTCTATGGTCTTTCCCTTTATGTTGCAAACAAGAGCTCATGATGCTATCCAGATGGACTCTAGGGGCGTAGGAGTTCTATCTTGTTTTCTTGGCTTTCCCTTTTTGGAAATCAAGAGCTCGCGGTGTTATCTAGATGGACTCTGGGTGCATAGGAGTTCTATCTTGGTTTCTTTGCTTTAGTTAATTCAGAGGACAAAGCGGTATCTAGATGGTCAATATCGGTGCTTTTGGCTCCCTTTCTTTTCAAACAAGGAACATAGTTGAACCCAGATGGTCAATATATGGGTACACTAGGTTCTCTTTCTATTCAATCTCTCTACTCCTTCCGCTATCAAGAGGTCATGGCGGTATCCAGGTGGTATGTGATCTGGATCACTTGACGCTCTTCAGAATTTTAGAAAATACAAAAAAAGATGCAATAATGACAAATATTGGAAATAGGGGCAGTGACTTGGGACACTCATCCTGTCTACCATTCCATTCTATTGGATCAATCTTAGAGAACATCTATCCAAACTAACTTCTTTCTAATTAACACATGCATTACTCAGATATTTTGTGCATAATAGATTGCATTCATTCTATTTAAGTACATCAGAAAAGAAAAAAAGCATAGTAGTTACATACATAATAAATCATAAAATCACATGCATCCATAAGCATCTCATATAAACATGCATTTCATTTCCACCATCCTGCATATACATGTCAGTATCATAGGAAAAGTAAATCATCCATATACGAGTCTGCATAATAGAATCATATTGCATATACATCTCATCATCTAAACCACCAAATCATGTAGAATCATACATATAGCAAGTAAACCAATGCACATCATATCAAAAACACTAGCTGCATCTCATATAAATCAAACTATCTGAGTACAATGTATGGTCGCAAGTCTAAACAAAAGAAGGTAATCAACATATATATCAATAAATAGCAGTGTGTCGGGATACAAAAATGGATACTACTCAGAGTATGTAAAATGACAACACTACAAAAATGGTACATGATACATAAATAGGGTCAACATGAGCTACCCCCACCCTCGCCAGGAGGTGGATAAGGGGGTGGCATATCAGAAGCTGGTCTCTGGGATGAACCAGGAGCTCCGATACCACTACTCTATGATCGTTGAGCTCTGCTCAATCTCTAGGATGCTGTATAACTGGGCACCCTCTGCGCTACAGGAACTGCGCCCTCATAATGATGCCTCTAGTACTTGATCTCTCTCTGAGCATCATGCCCAGATCTATAGTACCTATCAAGAACATCTCAGTGCAAGGAATCACCTTATGAATGCGGCTAGAACTATATTGGTTTATGCAAGGTGTGTATCAACATTCACTAGCTCTCTGATCTTCCTTAGACCATTAATTTGGTGTTTAAGCTAGGAAAGTAGTCCAAACCTTTGGAGTTTGAATCTCTTCTATTTGCATTCTTTGTATGTAAAAAAGGGGGTCATTGGGACAATAAATGCCTTTTTAAGATGTAGAGAAAGAATAAGGAGAACAAAACCTAGCCTAAAAAGATATGGAAGGAAAAAGAGAATAAAGTTGGGGAAACTTCAGAGGCCAATTCCTTAGATAAATATGAGGACAAGGAGAAACAAAAGGAAAATGTAAATAGCCAGATCCATAGAATAGAGTCTCGTGAATCAGAAAAGTAAGGCTAGATTGAAAATTCTCTTTTGCTAGTTTCCCCACCATCTCGTGAAAGAGACCAAAATAAGGATAATAATTTTAAGGGGTAAATCTAGAATAAATTCTTGGAAGAAGGGGAAATAGATGAAAGTGTTGGAACACAACAGGATGTGGAGAAGAATATGGGTAGGGATTTTTCAAACAAAATGGATGAGCCTCTATTACCCTCTTGGATTGAGGATTCTCAAAGTAAGGAGAAAAATTTCCAGAATGGTGATTCTTTTGAAGATGCGGGGCACTGTAATAGTCTTGAGGATGTTTCCCTCTTGAAATCTTTCAGGGATAACTTATTGGTAGAGGATATATCCTCTGTCCCTAAAAATATGCTTTCAAGATCCAGTTGGGGGGGATGAAGTCTTTGTTAAGGAGTTGGAAGAACAAAAAATGGACTCGAAAGAGGGGAATCCTTGGTCTCAAGTTGGAAAAAGGGGAAGTATGAATAAACATAAAATCCAAGGTGTTTCTTGAACAGTTGAAAAAGGGGTCACAATGAGGAGCATGAAAGCTGATGTTGGAACCCCTTAAAAAGGATGAGGCAGAAATTCTAACAGAACTATTATAGAAAATGAGAGTAAACAAACTATTGTGAATGGAAAACAACTTACCATCCAGGAGTCTTGTACTCTAGTTAAAAAATGAAGATAATTTCTTGGAATATAAGAGGGCTAAACTCGCCTCATAAGAAAGATGTTCTCATAAATTTGGTAAGAGATCACAAACCTGATATTATTCTTATTCAAGGAACTAAAATGGCTAAAGATAAAGTTGAATTTTTTTCAAAAATTATGGAGTGGTTGGAAGTAGCTCAGATGGTGCCTCTAGAGGGAATGTGATCTTCTACAATTAGAATTTTATTCAAGGGGAACCCTTATCCTCTGACTCAAATCAGTTTAATCTGAAATTCAATCATGTTAGAGATTAATTTTCCTGGATCCTTTCTAATATCTATGCTCCTAACACTAAAACTGGTAGAGCTAATTTTTGGTAAAAGTTGGATGACTACACGAAGAAATTTTTGGATAGTGCCTAGATTATCATGGGTGCATTTAACTCTCCTCTTAGAGATAATGAGAAATATGGGGGATCTTAAACCCATATTGATTGTAGACTGAACCTAATGTACTTTTTAAGCCAACAAGCCCTTATGGATGTGGATTTGCAAGGTATCAACTACACTTGGTCAAATAGAAGCGTAGGCAAAGATTTGATTCAAGTTCATCTTGATAGAGATTTAATTTATAACTGCTAGTCAAATAGATATTTCTTGTCTCTTACCTTATTGCTAGAATTACATTAGATCACTTTCATATTTCCTTTGTTGTTGATCATATCTCTATTAAAACAAACTTTCCTTTTCGCTTTGAAAAAATGTGGTTATCCAAGTCTAGTATGGAGGAAAGAATAAACGAATGGTGGAATGTAGATGTTGATGGTACTGCTATGTTTAGAGTAGCTAAAAAGATAAGAACCATTAAGGACAAAATCAAGACATGGAATAAAGATGTTTTTGGAGATATTTTTCAAGCCAAGAATTCTATTAAATAGGATCTTGAAGATGTTCAAGATAGTATCCAACAAGAAGGCAATTCCAGAGAAATAATGGATAGGGAGAATGAAATTTTGGTTAAATACCATGACATAATTTCTAAGAAAGATATTTTCTGGAGGCAAAGATCTAGATCTCTATGGCTTCAAGAAGAAGATAGAAATACAAGGTTTTTTCACATGACTCCTTTGAAGCATCAAGCAGCTAGAAGAATATCCTATATCCAGACTAGTAATGGGAGAATTGATAATGAAAAAATATCATGTCTAAGATGGTTGGTGTACACAATGGATTGAAATATGTAACACTCTTGAATCAACGAGGGGTTAGTAGCACCGATTCGCAATGGGGGAAATCGATAAGAAACAAGCTACTAATGATGAAACTATGAATCAATAAAATGTACAAGAAAATAAGAGGAAAACAAATGAATGCAAACCCAATTTCTTGAAGTTTGTATTGTCTCTCTCTACTCCTTCTGAAATGTTGTTTTTGATGCTCAGTATTGGTGTGGGAAGCTTCTATGACTTGGGAGCGTCGAGAATATGATATTGAATTTCTTTGTATGATCGCAAGATGGCTTGATGCTTGAACCAATCTGACAGAGTAATGGCGCATGTGAGCTTGAAATCCTGGATCCTTCAAATGGTTATGAAGGGTTTGTTTTATAGGAATTGAGAATGAGATGAACTATTGAGATCAATCCCAGAGATAGGAAGATGAACGGTTGAGATCATAGGGATCTAGAGAAGCCATCAGTAAACTCCACCTCTTCAACTGAGAGAGAGGAGATAGAGTTTGGTTAACTAAAGAGCTAATTTTAATTGAAGAGGTGGGTGGAGAAACCCATGTGAACAGAAGAGGTGGGTGGAATAACCCATGTGATCTAATTAAAGTTATCTCTTTGAAGATAAATGAATATTTAATTCATTTTTGAATTTAAAGTTTTCAACATGTTAGATAATTGATTTCTTTTTTATTTAGAATTGCATTATTTGAATGAAATTAAATTAATTTAAATGGAAGAATTTAATTAGTAAGTTTAAATATTTCAATTTAAACTTTAGGAAATTGAATTGAATTAATTAATTAATAGAAAGTAATCAATTAAGGTTAATTAATTAAATAAAATTAATTATTTAATTAATTTTGGTAATTTGATTAGATGATTTGGGAAATGAATTTAGAAGAAAATAGATGATTAATTAATAATTAGATAACCATTAATTAATATATGAAAATTGGTATTTTTAATGTAAGGTCGCAAGTATGTCCATTTTAGGGTGTCTACATTTGCCCCTCTTTGATACAATGTGATTCATCATGTTGTGTCAAAGAATTTTTAGATTTGATCATGCCCCAGCATGCCCCAATGATAGCAAGTGGACTATACAAAAATGTATGCAATAGATTGAAATCTATAACACTCTCGAATCAACAAGGGGTTAGTAGCACTGATTCGCAATGGGGGAAATCGATAAGAAAAAAGCTACTAATAACGAAACTATGAATCAATAAAATGTACAAGCAAATAAGAGGAAAACAAATGAATGCAAACCCAATTGCTTGAAGCTTCTATTGTCTCTCTCTAATCCTTCTGAAACACTATTTGTGATGCTCAGTATTGGTGTGGGCAGCGTCTATGACTTGAGAGCGTTGAGAATAGGATATTGAATTTCTTTGTGTGATCGCAAGATGGCTTGATACTTGAACCAATCTGATAGAGTAATAGCGCATGTGAGCTTGAAATCCTGGATCCTTCAAATGGTTATGAAGGTTTTGTTATATAGGAATTGAGAATGAGATGAACGGTTGAGATCAATCCTAGAGATAGGAAGATTAACTGTTGAGATCAAAGAGAACTGGAGAAGTCATCAGTAAACTCCACCTCTTCAACTGAGAGAGAGGAGATAGAGTTTGGTTAACTGAAGAGTTAATTTTGGTTTACCTTTTAGAACTGAAGAGGTGGGTGGAGAAACTCATGTGAACTGAAGAGGTGGGTGGAGTAACCCATGTGATCTAATTAAAGTTATCTCTTTGAAGATAAATGAATATTTAATTCATTTTTGAATTTAAAGTTTTCAACATGTGAGATAATTGAATTCTTTTTTATTTAGAATTGCATTATTTGAAAGAAATTAAATTAATTTAATTGGAAGAATTTAATTAGTAAGTTTAAATATTTTTATTTAAACTTTAGGAAATTGAATTTAATTAATTAATTAATGGAAATTAATCAATTAAGATTAAATAATTAAATAAAATTAATTATTTAATTAATTTTGGTAATTTGATTAGATGATTTGGGAAATGAATTTAGAAGAAAATAGATGATTAATTAATAATTAAATAACTATTAATTAATAAATGAAAATTAGTGTTTTTAATGTAAGGTCGCAAGTATGTCCATTTTAGGGTGTCTACATTTTCCCCTCTTTGATACAATGTGATTCATCACGTTGTGTCAAAGAATTTTCAGATTTGATCCTGCCCCAGCTTGCCCCAGTGATAGCAAGTGGACTATACGTCCCCTCAACAAATTAAGCATAGAAAATGCGTCAGATGAGCATTTATTTGTTGAAAATGTGAATCACTATATGGTGATGATGAATGCATTCCTATGTTAGTTATGATGTTATTGATGATGGATGCGTTGATTATATGATCTACTATGCACATGTTTTGGATTTTTCTTATGCAATAAATGAATGCAATCTACTATGCACAAAATATTTGAGTAAATGTATGTGTTAGTTAGAAGAAAGTTAAATGGAATTGTTTATCTAGGATGGATTGATAGATATGAATTGATAGAAAGGATGGTTGACGATTGATAGATATGAATTGATAGAATGGATGGGTGTCCCAAGTCGTTGTCACGTTTCCAATTTTGTTCATCATAGCATATTTTTATGAAATTTTGAATAGTGTCCAATGTATCCATATCTTAGACCATCTGGATACCGCTATGACCTCTTGATAACCGGAAGGTGTAGAGAGATTGAATAGAAAGATAACTTAGTGCACCTAGATATTGACCATCTAGGTTCAGCTATGTTCCCTATTTTGAAAAGAAAGAGATCCAAATGCACCCAGATATTGACCATTTGGATACCGCTATGATCTCTTATTTGAAAAGAAAGAGAACCAAAAGCACCTAGATATTGACCATCTGGATACCGCTTTTCTTGCTGAACATCTGAAAAAATATAAAACCAAGATAGAATTCCAATACACCCAGAGCTTAGACCATCTAGATACCACTATGATTCTATTGCTTTTGAAAAGAAAACCCAAAAAACCAAGATAGAAATCCAATGCACCCAGATCTTAGACCATCTGGATACTGCTATGACTCTATTGGTAAACAAGCAAATAACATAAAAAGGTTTGTCCACTTGTTTCCTAGGGTTAAGCTCAAATCATGGAGTTGTGTGGCTGCCATATAAGTGACAATGCCTACCACATTTATCCTAAATCATCATGGCCCTAGAATTGAAATGAACATTCCACAGACAACAATCAAATAAAATAAGTCATGATCTATCATAGCTACTCTCCTCACTTGGTGGATCCTGGAGTAGCATAAGAACATAACCGTGAAATATAGACTGACATCTAACTAACAAATGACCTAGCCAACATTTTGATTGTTCCTTGATTCAGTTTGATTCTCTTGATTGGCTTGACTCTCTTGATAGGCTTGGTTGGCTTGATTTTCTTGAATATGTCTCATTTCAGTAATAGATGACTCATTTAAGACTGATTTGTCTAGTTTTGAGCATATCCATCACTCTGTAAGACGATTGATTTAATTGATTGGTTGATTTGGATTTTGATCATTTTGGGTAACTGATCAAGCTGTGTCAGATGGGCCCAATGTTGATTCGCAAAGCTCATGGTTTTGAAATTTGATTGACTGTCTTGGTCGCCATCTTTCTTTGTTGATAATCGAATTGGTTTTATTGCTTTGGATTTTGCAATTTTTTTATTGTTTTTCATGAAGATTGATTTTTTCAGGACATTTTGATCTTTTTAGGATTTTGGTGAGTTTTTCTGATTTTTAGGGATTTTTTAGGACATTTTGATCTTTTTAGGATTTTGGTGAGTTTTTCTGATTTTTAGGGATTTTTTCAAGACATTTAGAATCGCCCCTAGTTTGGTGGACCAGTACTAATCATGGATAAGTGTTGGTTCTCGAAGGGGATTGTGCTTCTAGATATAGCTTGGGTAGTCAGTCTTGCATGCAAAGTTTGCTCAAGCTTTGATCTTTGAGTTCATTGATGGTGAAGCTAGGTTTGAACACTTGGCACCTGTTTGCCAGGTTTTCACCAAACTCAATAGAGCCTGTTTGCCATGTTTTCACTTAGAGAGTGATTTTGTTCCTCTTTATTTTTTTTCTTTTTTTGTTTTATTTTTTTTATTTTCGCCAAGACACCTGTTTGCCAGGTTTTCACCAAGGTAACCTTTTGTATTTTTTTATTTTTTTGGTATTTTTTGGATATGTAGATAGTTTCCTTAACCATTGAGACCTCAAGCGTAGAACCTCTTGAGGTGCATGTTGTTTATGTATCCAGGGAAATGATCTCCTTCTGGTGTTTCTAGTTGGTATGCCCCACTCTGGGTAGAGTTGATAATGATGAATGGTCCTAGCCAGTTAGGCTTGAACTTTCCTAGTTTCACTCACTCTGCTTGGTTCTTTAGATTTTCCATGAGGATGAGGTCTCCTACCTCAAAGGTTTGTGGCCTCAATTTCTTATGATAGTTACTTCTAAGGCAATTCTGATATCCTTGTAAGTGGTTGAATGCATTTTGTCTTCTTTCATCTAATAGTTCCAGTTCACTGAGCCTTGCTACTCTGTAATCTTCATCTGAAATCAGGTTCTTCAATGATATCCTCAGGGATGGGATTTCCACTTTGAGGGGTAGGACTGCCTCTGATCCATATAATAGGGAGAAATAAGTGGCTCTTGTAGGTGTTCTTACACTAGCTCTGTATCCCATAATGGAGGACTAAGATGTAAATGCCAGTCTCTCCCTGATTCGTTAACTATTTTCTTCAAGATTTTCAAAATGTTTTTGTTTGTCACTTCAGCCTGGCCATTCCCTTGAGGTAATAGAATGAAGAAAAACCTTGTTTGATTTGGAACTGTTCACAGAGATCTTCAAAATCTTTGTTTTGGAAAGGTGTACCGTAATTCATCAGGATGGTTTGAGGAATTCCATACCGATAGATGATGTTGTTGAGTATGAACATTGAGATCTGCTTTATAGTTATGTAGGTGAGGGGAATTGCTTCCACCCATTTAGTGAAGTACTATGTTGCTGCTATGATGTATTTATGTCTATTAGTTGAAGATGGTGTAATATTGCCCACTAGGTCAAATCCCCACATAGAAAATGGTAATGGTGAAGTGATAGGATTTAGTTCTTGGGTTGGTGCATGGATGAGGTCTCCATGAATCTGACATTTCCTACACCTTTTTACATACTTTTTTGCATCTATCTCTACTGTTTCCCAGTAGTATCCCATGTGGATGATCTTTTTAGCTAAGTTTTTTCCACCTTTGTGGGTTCCACAAATTCCTTCACATACCTCGCACATAACTATCTGGGATTTCTTGGAAGTGAGACATCATAATAACATTACGTCTAGACTTTGTCTATATAGAGTAGTTGAGAGAATAGTGTACCTAGAGGCTTGGCAGATGAGGGAATTTTTCTGGTTCCTAGACAAATCAGGAGGTAAGACACTACTTTTGAGGTAATTATACACGTCATGGTACCATGGGGTTTTAGGACCAATAAGGACAAGCATTGATTATGTGATTGGTGCTTGATATGATGGCATCATGAGCTACTCCACTAGAAACTGGAATCTGGTTTCGTTGCCTGGCATATCGATCAAGGATGCTATGGTAGCCATCGCGTCTGCAGCTTTGTTTTGAGCTATAGGTACTTTCTCAAAAAAGATGTATTGGAATTTAGTGCGCAACCTGTTCATCTATTCTTTGTATGGTATCAGCTTCTCATCTTTTGTCATATACTCATTGTTGACTTGGCTAATGACCAAATGTGAATCTCCATATACCTTAAGGTTCTTGATTCTCCATTGTATTGTTGTCTTTACTTTAATGACTAGAGCTTCATATTTGGCTATGTTTTTTGTGCATGTGAAGTTGAGTCTGAAAGATTTGGGAATTGCATCACTGTTTGGAGTGATGAGTTCTATCCCTGTTCCTACACCATGGTTCATGCATGACCCATCAAAGTATAGTTTCCATACCTCTATTGTTGGTTGGCGTGCAAGGATAAACTCATTTGGAAAGTTAGATATGATAGTATGGTGATCTTGAATAGGTTCCTCTACTAGTTGATCTGTAAACACTTGCCCTTTGATGGCTTTTATGTCTATGTATTCTATGTCAAATTTGCTTAGGATCATCACCCACTTTGCTAGTCATCTGGTGAGTGCTCCTTTGCTTAGTAGATACTTGAGGGGATCAATGTGCGCTATCAAATTTGTTTGATGGCTTAACATGTAATGCCTCAACTTCTAGGAAGCGAAGACAAATGCTAGGCATGATTTTTCAATTTGCGTATAGTTGATCTCATAGCCTACCAATGTTTCGATGAGATAGTAGATAGCTCTCTCCTTTCCTATGTCATCATGTTGTGCTAAGAGTACGCCTAATGTTGATTCGGTTGCCAAGGTATATAGAAGAAATGACCTACCTTAGATTGGTGGCACCAATATGGAAGACTTGAGTAGATAGTCCTTGAATATTTTGAATGCTTGTTTGCATTGTTCTGTCCATGTGAATTTTATGTCCTTGTGTAGTAGATATTGAAATGGATGGCACTTGTCTGCTAGTTGGGCTATGAAGCACCTAATAGATTGGAGCCTACCTTGTAACCCCCTTAGTTGCCTTAGGTTGGATAGTGGTGGCATGTCCAGTATTGCTTTGACTTTCTTTGGGTCTACCTCTATGCCTCAATGTGACACTATGAATCCCAATAGATTCCTTGCGGTGACCCCAAATGCACATTTCTTTGGGTTTAAATGGACCTTGTATTCATGCATTATGTCAAAGATGGGTCCCAATACTTGTAGATGATCCTTTCTAAGCATTTAATTGGCAAGTATGTCATCAACATAGTCCTCCATTGTCTTGTGGATGAGATCATGAAAGATGGTTGTCATGGCCCTTTGATATGTTGCTCTAACATTTTTTAGACCAAATGGCATGACGTTCCAATAGTAGGTGCCTCATCCACATGTAAAAGTTTTTTTGTGTTGGTCCTCTTGTGCAATCCTTATTTGATTATATCCTAAAAATCCATCCATGATTGATATCATCTAATGTCCTCCGGTGAGATCTACTATCATGTTGATATTAAGCAAAGGAAATTCGTCCTTGGGACAAGCTTTGTTAAGATCTCTAAAGTCTGTGCAAATGCGAATTTGACCACTATGCTTGGTAACTTGTACTAGATTAGATATCCACTCTGCGTATGGGATCATTCTTATGAACTTGGCATCTAGGAGCTTTTTCAATTATGCCTTGAATAGTAACGCAACATGGGGATGCATCTTTCTCAACTTATGTTTGACGGGTTTGGTGTTGGGTAGTAATGAGAGATGATATAGCACAAGCTCTGGATCTAATCCTAGCATGTCTGAGTAGGACTATGCAAAATTGACCTTCCTTTCCTTGAAGAAACTGATGAATTGTTCTCTCTCCTCTAGGGTGAGTGATTTTGCTAAGTAGATGTTCTTTGGGTTCTTGTCATCACCCAAGTTGACTTCTTCCGTTTCCTCTGCTAATAATGCCGAATTTTCCTCTGTCAAGGGAGGAGTTCCTGCTTTCCATCTTCTAGTGCCTCAGTGAGGTTTTCACTAGAAGATACATCTTATTTTGTCTTTTTATCATTTTTTGTGCCAATAAGAGCCTTTCGATTTTCACTTATTGATGATTCTTTTTTCTTTTTCAATTGTTTTTTATGACTGGAAAGAGGAGCTTCCTCCCCAAAATATGTTGATCTATCGAGGTCGATAGAGAAACCTGCTTTATCATATCCTGATGGAATTCCCTCTCTAAATCCCATGAAGTCTGCGATAGCCTCATCATTCTTGAAGATATCCATACCAGGTTGTCCTTGTTGATCCCACTCTATCAGTTATTGGTGTACAAGACATAGGTCCTCGTGGTGGTTTGACTCTATTTGGTTGAATGGGACAATGAAGATAGTTCTGACAAACTTGGACTATGATGTGGATGCACCACCTAATGAATTTCTATCGATATTTTTATTGATACAGTGTTGGTCGTCCATGGTTAATTGGTTGAATAGATCGTCAAGGTGTATGGTGGTGGCTGACTAAGGGGAATAGTCTGGGATTGATGGCTCAGAGTCGTGAATGTATCTCCACATGTACTCATGGGAGACAGTTTCTCTAGAACACTCATTAGATGTCTCACTCCCCTCGTTATCGTGGATTGCTTGGTTGAGGGTCAATCGAGATTGAGAGGTTCCCACTTCGGCTAGCAACAACTATTGAAGTATGTTACTGATCAAGATGTGTTCTGAGTTTCACCCCCGGTGTAACTCTGGTATTTTTTCTTGATCAATAGGTATGTCTTGGATGACAAACTTGTTCTTTGTTTCCCATAGCCTAACCCTCTCTTGTTTCTCTGGGTTGCCGGGAGAGACAGTTTCATTAACCGTTATTGTCTTGCCCCTAGACCAGTTGTACCATCATACCCAAAACTTTGTAGCATTATATAGCCAGCTCCATAGGTTGATACGAGTAGGGGTTGTTGAAGTGTCTCTTATGGATCTTGATACAACCATGTATTGATAGATGTATCAAATGGGTTCTCTTCTGCAATGTCTCCCCATCTGACAAAGGTTGTGGGTGGACACCTAAACAAAATAGGTTCTGGGGTTTTTATTGTAATAGCTGGTTATGGTATGCCATATGTCCTTGGTCTCTGAGGCATGTTTTTGATAGTGAAAGCTTCCTCGTAATTGTATTCACCACATCATTTGTTAGTAATAGAAATTTTTCGTGCTCTTCTCGTGACATCTTTGGGAATTGAATTTGATGCGGAAGGGATACTTGCCTCTTGGTTTGATGGAACCTGGTTGTCAGTACTGTTTTGGACAACATTGCAGTATTGAAATGGGTTTGGATATCCTTCTATAATGATTTATGTCCCCTAGTATGGGAACTTGGTGCACTGATGGTATGTGGAGGGTACAACTTGCATCTCATGTATCCATGGTATCCCTAGTAACATGTTGTATCCCAAATCTAGGTCTAGGATCTGGAAGGGAGTGTTCTTGACAACTGGGCCAATCTGGACTGGTAGAATGATAATACCTTTGGAAGATCTCTCCTCTTAATCATAGACTCTAATGTTAATCTTTCTTGTGACATCAATACTAGATTCAAAGTATCCTAGTTGCTTGATGACCTTTAGAGTACATATGTTCAATCCTGTTCCACCATCAACGAGGAATCTATAGATTACACTTTTGTGGACTTGGATAAGTAAGTGCAAGGGATCGTTATGCAAGGATTTATGCGGCGGCACGTCATGATCTGTGAAGGTTGTATTTTTATTTATAGCTATATGGTTCACCATTGTCTGGAAGCTCTCTGGAGTTATGTCCCTTGGGATAGCTTCTTTTTGAAGTGTTTGGTCTAATGCTTGCTTGTGCTGCGGGGATATGCACAAAAGGTCAAACATGGAGATTTGAACAGGCGTGCACTTTAGCTGATCCACTACACTTGTTTGTGGATCTAAGTTTGCATGAGGGTTGACTGGTGTAGTAGATGTGGAAGGCATTCCTTGCAAGACAACTTTTGTATGACACGTGGTTACAACACATTTGTCACCTTGGTCTCTGATAGTGATGGTAGCCACATGGCTATCTAAAGGATTTAGCTAATTGATAGTGTTTTCACTATTGGCATAAGTGTAGTTGACCTATTTTGACTGTCCACCAAACCTAAAGGTTTTCCCTTTACTGTGATCATGGAATGTGTCTTTGAATATTGTATGATCAGTGGTGCCTTTTTTTTGGGTGTTGGTTATGTCGATGATGCCTGTGTCAATTAGATCTTGGATGGAATTTTTCAATCGATAACAGTTGGGTGTCTTGTGTCCCTTCACTTGATGAAATTCACAGAAATCATTATCATTGTACCACTTTGGTTTGATTGCACCATGTTCATATTCTCTAATTTCAGGGAGAGTGATATTGTTGGATTGTATCATCTTTCTTAAGGCTAATTCTATCGACTCTCCTAATGGTATGTAATCTCATTTTGGAAATGGAAACCATGGTTGTCATTGTGCATGTGGTTGACTAATTGACATAGCAACCGCTTGGATAGGGGGTGGTTGAGTTTGAGTGTATGCTTATGGATTGGGCACCATGGGTTGTTGGTTAGCCGTAGGTGCACCTTGTAGTGACACTTTGGGTTGGGCGTAGTTGACCATTTTCACATCAATGACACCATCAGTGGTGACATTTTTGTTTTTATTCCACCATTTAGCTTTATCCATTGTAGTCTTGTTTGTATTCATTTGGGTAGGATCTGAAAGGAAACCTCATTTGACCAAGTTCTACTCACAAAAAACTCCTCATTCGATGAGTTGTTTAAAGTTTGGAGCTAATTGCAATTATATTGTAAATGACATGTTTGGAATCAGATTGTCAATGAACATGACTATTAGGTCTTGCTCGGGTACGCCATATGTGATTTTGTTTATTGTATTCCTCCATATTTGTAGGAATTTTACAAAGGACTCTCCATATTTTTGTTTGATATCACAAAGGTCCTTGATGCTGACCTTGCACTCGATGTTATGATGGAAGTGAGCGATGAACTTTTTGACCAATTCACCCCAAGACAGAATGCCATGAGGTAAATGTGAGAACCATTTCATTACTGGTCTGACTAAGCTTTGTGGGAATAGTCACATTAAGTATGTCTCGTCATGTGCGACCTTGATGCAACTAGCAAAGAATTCTTGAATATGCTCAATAGGGTTAGTATTGCCCCTATATTTGTCAAATTTTGGTACCGAGAAGTGAGTTGGGAATGGAGACATGTGAAGAGAGTGATCAAAGGGGTATATGTATAAATCCTCTATGGTGTAGGATTTAGTTTGCCCTTGATTTTTCATATCCATCATTTGGGTTTGAAGGTTCTGCACTTGTTGGATCATCATGTTTGTTTGAGACTGAGGATGATTTGTGACATTGTACCTCTGTGCTATAGTAGGTATGAGGTTGCGCCTCTGTTTCCCTTGAGTAGGAACATAGGACCTCATCCTTGGGACTTGATATTGATTTCCCAACACATCATTCTGATATGGGGGCATGTGAGTGGCCCAAGATTGATCCTGTTGTGTTTGTTGTTGGGGTTGAGGTTGTTGTTACTCCTGAAACTGGGATTGTTGTTGTTGGGGTTGAGGTTGTTGTTGAAGCTGAAGCTGGGATTTTTGCTACTGGGGTTAAGGTTGTTGTTGATGTTGAAGCTGGGATTGTTGTTGGGGTTTTAGTGGTCCCTAAATGAGCAAAGGTGTAACCTTGGGTGGGCATTGACTGAAAGTCAAACCTACAAAGATGGATCTCTGTGGGAATGATGTGTTGACCTGAAGGCTAGTAGGGATTGACTGTAGTAATGGCATAGTTGCAAAGAGGTTGTTACTTCTTGGTGGGATTGAGGGCATAGCATTAGAGCTTGATTGGACAAGCCATGAGGCCAAGGGTTGAGGCACACTAGTGACCATGGGTGCACTTAGTTGGGAGCCTATCATGCTTTGTGTGGAAGACGTGCTTGCTTGGTTCGCGGAGTTGGTTTGATTGGACACAATCTGTGCTAATGTCATTTTTGTCAAGGATGGGAAGTGTAACCACCATAATTTGGTCTGCTCTGACCATAGACCCTATTTTCCCTAAGTGTGATCATACCCCTAATTATGTCAAGACAATTCTTTAATTAATTGACATAATTCATTTAAATCAAATTTAATCTCCTAAGTGATCTAATCACTAAATTAAATTAATTTCCTTAGCCAATTAAATCAAATTAAATAAAATACAAATTAAATACATGGATAAAGTAATTAATAAAAAGGAATTAAATAAATCTTAATTACAACTCCTTATTTGCAAAAGGGAAAGTCAATTCCCTAGCCAATAAGAGTTAAATCACTTGGATCACCTCACATAGATCACCAAAGATTCAATCTCCACCTCTCTTCCACTTTCAATCCTAACCTCTCATTCCTCAAATTCTTCTATATATGGAATGAATTTTGAGCTCAATTGGCCCATAATTTGAGAATTGAAAAGTAAACTCATGCTGCTCATATTCTTAGAGATCTTAATGCATTTTAGCTCATCTTTATTAGAAATTGTTATAATCTTTCATTTGGAGCTTTAAAATGAAATTTTCTTGAGTATTTTAGATTAAATTCTTCAAATATCCCATTCTAAGCATGTATATGTCACTCATTAATGCAGACTCTCAGGGCACATTATAGCATTCTTCAAACTTTTCTTCGATAGGAAGCAATAGGTCTATTTTAATGATTGATATGCATTCTAACTCCTATTTTTTTATGTTATTTCACTAATGCAATGACTTATTGAAGTGTTGTGTTGCAGATAATAGATACACAAAATAACACACATTTTTAGCGCCCACCATGGGGCAAATCCTTGAATTTTACCTAATTTCTAATCATTTTGTGACTGATTATGGTTCTCTATTTCTAGGTACAGAGTCGCCTTTTGCTGATCTAGGCTCGCATTTAGGAAATCTCATTGCATTCAGGAAATTGGCTTCCATCCCAGGTTGCTAAACTTGCATTTAGTGGTTTCTGCATCGCATTTAGTAAAGGGTCATTTCTGGTAACATTTTGTGTCACCTTTTGTGCAAAGCATCGCATTCAGAAAATTGCCTCGCATTCAGGATATCTAAGCTCAAATTTAGGAAAGGCAATCACATTTGGTCATTTGATTTGTAAATTGAAAATTTTAACCACTAATATTTTGATCTTATCTATTTTTTTCCTTCAAACAGCCTAACTATTGATTGCATGTTGTTGTCAGAGCCTTTTTTCTAAAAAAGGTGGAAAGTAACTACTAACTTGTGGTTTGCAGGTTGTAGAGTCTTGAAATTTTTTTTCATTTGTTCAAAGCTTTGAAACCTAATTACATTTTCCAATCACTTACTAAATTGACAAGAGGATTATGCTCTTTTCCTTCAAGGAAAATCATAAACTCAAAATTCAATTTAGGATTTGAGAAGAATTTGGAGAGAATTGAACAAGGAAAACTCATTCTATAAATCTTTTTGGGGGATAGTAATTGAACAAGAAAATCATTAAATCTTGTGGTTAAATGAATAAAAACATTGCATAATTATTTTGGAAAAGTAATTGGACAATCAAAGCACTAAATCTTGTGGTTAAATGAATAATTTCATTGTCTAATTTTGTAAAAGTAAATGACCAAGCAAATCACCTAATTTGGGGAAATTTAACAACACAAATTTTCTTTTCAAATGCTTTGTGCTTTCTTAAAATAGGAATTTAACATCAAACTTAAGCTTATCACTTAGTCTCACTAGAGAGTTTGCTCTTCTTTCCAAGTGGAGGAATCAAAGACTCATCATGGGAGATTGAGTTTTGAGTGAATTAGTTTGAGGAAAATAACTTGTTCGGTGTGTTTGTGGGAGAAAATGACATGGAATAGGAGAGTATGCTCTTCTTCTTTTGAAGAATCATAAATCTAGACTCCTAAACTTGCCAATCCTTTTCATTGGTTTCAAAACATTAGAGGGCCTTCCAGTTGAGGAAAAACTCTCCCGGAATGACCCAAGTGAGGACAGGTTTATGCCAAACCTTCCAACTCACTGTAATCAATATGCTTCCTTTTAGGCCAAAGCCTCAGAAGATGTAATCGATTTTGTTCCTGGAATTTTGACATCATTCCTTGAACATGCTTGAGTGTGTGTAGAGTGGAGCCGCTTGAATCTTGTTTGTGAGACTACACACATTTGAGTACTCATTGATGACATTATTTTGCCATTTAGTATACTCAGTGAAAAACATTGACAATGCATTACCGGTAGACAACAAGCATTACCAGTGAACCACAGGCAGTACCGGTGAAATGCAAGCATACCCGACAGAACAAAGATTTTGAGAAAAATGCTAAGTATAAAAGACCACAAGCATCACCGGTGACCACAAGCATCACCGGCAACCACAAGCATCACCAACGACCACAAGCATTATCGGCGACACAGTTTTCAGAACAAATCTGACAGAAATAGAAAAGGCATACCCGACAACAAGTTCAAGAAAGGAACACCAACGACCAAGAAAACCGACCATCAGAACTGACAGACAGATAAAGAACCCGCAAATTGTGGATCTGATTTTTACACAATGAATAAAGCAATGTAATTCTATTTATAGAGTTTTATTTTGTTTTAACTTATAATTTTATGGTCATGCAAGCTTTATGTAAATGCTTTAAAACACCCTAATGGATCTAAAGCATATCTAACTAAAGATCAAGGTCAAATTGTAAACCTTGGATCTAGAGTTAACTTGCGATGCATGAATCAAGAATTGGATCTAAATTAGTATAAATAGATGTTCATACTCAATTGTGAGTACATGAATTCTTTATTAATGATAGCCATGAAGAGCATCTAAGGAGCAGAAGGTAGAATTCATGCAAAGTTCAGAAATAGAATATATCAGTTGTCAAGAACACACAGAGGCTACCGACAAGCAGAAAAAGGTATTATTCAATCATGGAAGGATGATTACTTATATGTATGAAGCTTTATAGGATATGTTATCAGAAATTGAAGATTTCATATATCATCAGATCAAAGACTTATGTAGTTGCATTCTAACAAATGCATCACATCTAAAATCCTTTTGTAGAAGGTGGACTTAACTATTCTTTTCAAATCTCTTAACAGAGTGCACACTTAACAGTGTTTCTAAAGCTTCAAACGAAGTAGATCTTAATAGTTCTCCACTGTAATACTCCTAATAGGGTAGGTCATCAGAAGTGACCAATTGTAAGCCTTAACTGACCCCTTCTTATCTGCAGATAGTGAAGTTTTGTGGGTAACAACCCCCACCGCAGTTTTTACTTCCTTAACATGAGTTTTCTGTGATATCATATCTTGTGTCATGTGTTATCTATTTTCATGAATGTTTCTATTATGGTTACATACTAAAAAGAATGTATGATATGATTACATATTCATAAAGAAAGATGAACAGTTAGATAAGATAAATTACAAACTGATGACTAAGGGTTAATAGGCTAACCAAGAAAAGTTTTAGAGGTACTGATTCACCCCTCCCCTCTCAGTACATCATCTCAATATAGTTCCAACAATTGGTATCAGAGCTAAGTCTCTCTCTTGAAAATCTTATATACTTGAGAGAAAAGATCAGAGCAATGGACAAGTTTAGACTAGACATGACTATTGAGAATGAGCAGTTACAAATGCAAATAAACTATGAGCAGTATAAGGAGGCAAAGATAAAGCTGAGACAACTTCTTGATGAAAGAAATATTATGGAAACCAGGCTGAATGAGAAAGACTACAAAGAAATGGAAATACAAGAGTACTTTGAAAAAGCAGAATCATCATTGAGCAAAGCTTCAGACACACTAGTTGAAGAAATTACAAGTATGAAAGAGATCAATCTACATCTGACAGATGAAATCAAGATGCTGCAAATTGGTCAAGAAACTCAAATGGTAAAAATGATTGATGTCATGAATGATGCAATAAAAGTTGAAAATGAAAGAACACTAGTCATTGATGATAGGAGGAAAATTACAGAGAAACTACAAGAGAAAGAATCAGAAATTTGAAGACTCACTGAGCATCACCACGAGGTTACCAACCAGATTATTCTTATGAGTCAAGAAGAAAACAAATTAAATACAAAACTCATTGAAAGAATACAGATCATAGGTGAGCTAAGAGAATAAAATGAGAAATTGAAGCATGAAATCAAAGTCCAAAATCAACACAATGAGTTGATCAAAAAGGCTGAGGATAGAAACCGAAGGATGGATGATTTTCTTGATTGACAAAGAAGAGTCAACAACTACACAGGATTAGGGTACAACAAGAATGGTGAATCCTCAAATAAACTAGATTTGAGGAATGCTTTCACAACCCCAAGATCCAAGAAGCTGTCATGCAATCACTGTGGAAAACCAGGCCACACCTCAAACATCTGCAGAAGCAAAATGAAAGGTATTTCTCAAGCACAATCTACTTTTATTGATAATTGTTATAATTGTCAAAAGAAAGGACACAAGGCACATGAGAGTAGATCCAAAGAGAAAAACCTATATGGACAAGTACTATCCTACTTGCAAGATGAATGGGCATACACATGAGGAATGCTGGAAAAAGAACAACAAGGCATGGACTCCAAAGGAGAATGATAAAAGCTACAAACTAGCAAGAGTAGGTAACTCATATGTTTGGGACTATAAAACATGGGTAAATTGCACAACATGTGGAAGGTGTGGTCATATTGCTATCAACTGTATGAGAAAGTGGACCAGAAGGTCAAGAGGATGGTCCAATCCAGGTATGGCATGTTTACATTGTCATAAGGTTGGACATGTGATAAAAGATTGCAAAGATCGACTGACAGACACAAATACACATCCTAATGGAAATACCATTGATGATATCAAAAGAATGAGAAACAAGATGTGGGTAAAAGCCACAAACATTGAAGGTGCTGGAACAAGCAATGCAAATGGTGACACCCCATCCATTAGATCCGGTGACATCACTACATCTAACTAGATTGCACAAGTAAGTATGGAACTACATTATGACAAGTTTTACTATGCATCGGTTCCATTATACATAGTTCATATTATAATATTAGCATGAATAAAGATGCAATACATTATTATGTACTAAACTGTTGAAAAGCAACCATCGGTTATTGGGCACAATATGCATCGGTGAACACACACAGAAAAAGTTAACGTCACTTACAGAAATGTATCGGTCATTACACAAGCTAAGTGTAAACCGACAGATATCAGTGAATAATAAATCACAAAAGTTGTCATCACAACCTCACCGATGAGCATTGGTGACGTCTCCAAAACCGCTAGCAACCCTGACGCTTTGCATAGACACTGACGGTGTTATGAATGTCTTTACCGACAAAAGCAGTCTTCATAAACCGATGAGTTGGTAAGCATTTATGACAACTTAGGGCACAAAAAGGTATAAAAGTCTGACAGGTAAGCTCATTTTTGCACCCATGATTTTTTAGCAGAGCAGAGCGATTTAAGAGCCATTTGAGAAGCGACCCAGCAAAAGTCAATCACTAAGCATTCAGATTCAAAGGCAATCACAGACATTCAGTAAGTTAATCCACTCACCAATAGCACTGTTTTGATTTACGAAAAGCCCTAAATTGCAAATACAATGGCATCGACCTCTAGGGTAGAGAAAATTAAGGATGACAAGAAAAAACCATTCAGACTTGTCAATAGAGGAGCGTGTGCTGAACCTAAGTATAAACTACACCCTGAAATAGCTTCTCAACCAGACGATTCCGGAGCATTCTCCCGAATTACAACTAGGGTTTTGCTAGTAGAGGACGTAAGGTCCTACATTCACTACAAGATCTCAAAGATAGGAGATCTAGACCTTGATAATGCCTATAGGGCACTTTGTGATGATGCTGGAAAGCTCAAAGATGAGCATAAACACTTGGAAGTTAAGGGACTGACAAATGCACTGCATTTTCCCAAGGTTTTCAAAACAGAGTGGATCAAAATTGTTCTAAGCAGAATCCACAACAACACTCTATGGATGAACAAACCAAAGGCTATAAAAAAGGATGTTATACATGCCATGACTAGTTATCCAACAACTGACAAACCTCAGGCTCATAAACATCCATCTCTTGCAGAAGTGGAAAGGTTAACCAGTGCAAAATCAGACAAGAGGGCACTAAAATTAAACACCATAACCGACACAGAGCTGAAATTTGGAGCATGTGTGGTTGGATACAAAATATTCCAGGCAAGTAGAATGAACAACATTTCTAGCACTGCCATGAGCACAGCATATAAGATCATCAAACAGGGGAAGAAGATGGATCTGGCAGAGATCCTATTACATCAATTTGAGGAGAACATGTGCACAAT
>MU228345.1:396094-432886 GCA_018584345.1 Thuja plicata
AAATAAACATGAATCTAATCTACATGAGTAGCCATGAATGCAAGAAGAAGAAGACAAGAAGAGAGAAGTTGCAATATCCAAGCTCAAGTGCTCAAATCCTCCTCCAAAATTGCTCTTCAAACCTGCAGCATAACAATACTATAATTGTGGATGATCCCTAAATGAGAATGAGAGAATTCCTTATATAGGAAAATGAATGGTTGAGATTAAGAGGCAAAAAGAAATAATCAATGGTTGAGATTAAGAGGAAAAAACCCACCACTTAGGAAGATGTGATGAAAAAGGGATTTTTATTTAATTTAATTGCCTTTTTCAACAAATAAAGTGCTTTAAGTGGGGATTTTTATTTATTTAATTAAAAGAGGGGTTTTCTTTATAATTAAATAAATTAGAAGAATTTTATTTAATTAAATGGGGGAAAGTGAATTTAATTAAATAAGAGGAATTTTATTTAATTAAAAGGGAGAAATTTACTTTACTTAAATAAGATAAATTTTATTCAATTAAAAAGGGAGATTAAATCTTTTAATTAAATAAGATAAATTTTATTTAATTAAAAAGAAAATTAAATCTTTTAATTAGATAAGATAAATTTTATTTAATTAAAAGGGAGATTAAATCTTTTAATTAAATAAAAATGATCAAACCTTAGGAAATATTGAAATAATTGAATTAATTACAATTTGATCAAGGAAATTGATTTGAATTGAAAATGTTCCAAAGCATTGATTCATAAATTTGATAAAATGATAAAATGGGGCCCAAAGTCTAGGCGACCATTTTAGGGTGCATACACAGAGTATCCCGAATATCAAGGAGAAATATATGTGCCTACTTTTGTAACACAACAAGAGACTCATGTTCCTTAATTATCACAAGCTACTGTCCAAGAAGTAGAGGAAACAACAAAAGACTCTCCAGAAGTCCCACTGATAGAAGAAACTCCTGAAGAAATACCCCAACAACAAAATTTACATCCTAACTGGGGGAAGTTGGTCACAATTTCACATGTCTTAGATTTACCTCACTTTGATCTACAAGTGGCTAATAGGGTACATCAGGTAACTATTGCTAAGTTTCTAAATAGATTAGATGATGAAATAACAGACTCACATGATTATGAATGGGATAACCTATTTGACGCTACTATGGACATTGAGATAGATGTGATTCACAAATTTGCAGCTCTATTGGAGAGAGGAGAGAGTTCTAATACTTCCCCTAACACTGTTGTTATTCCATAATCAAATGAGATACCAGTGCCTAGGATTTTTTATGGCGATACTGTTATTTTACTAGGTCTATAGGACATTCTAAGACTACAAGCAATGAGATCCATTTTGATGAGAGACGAAGAAGAAATCTTGATTGATGAGTCACTAGATTTAGGTCCGCATATCACTAACAATGACCCTATTAATGATGATTTAACTCTTGATGATCTAAACACTGTAGAAGTTTACTTAACGGAACATGTCTTGTCAGTTAATAGTTTTGATACTAACGTGATGTTGTCCTTACCAAACTCCAAATCATTATCCTTGATAAACCCTAACCTAATAGATTGGACTAATTCAGATCCTACCACTATCATGAACTTCTCTAATGACTACACTTTGGCCTATTATCTGCATGCTTGTGAACCTTATCCTTCTTCCACCAATGCAAGGAGAGTGAACATGGCAGAGGAGGATATCAAGTTTATTAGTCACAAATTGAAAAATAAAAAGAAAAAAAGAACTGATGGTGAAAACCACATTGTGGCAATATCAGATTCTAAAAAATTAAAAATAAAAGATGTATATGATGGTGAAAACCTCCCAGAGGCACCAAAAGATGAGATTCTTGATATCCTCCCTAAGCACTTTTAAGAAAGATCTTCAGTTTTGATAGAACCAACACAACTGATTAACTTGGGAATAGCATAAGTTCCTCAATTTGTTCACCTAGCACAATCCTTATTAAAAGAGGAGAAGATACAGTTTACTGAGTTCTTGAAAGAGAAAAAGATCAATTTTGCATGGTCTTACACTGATATGCCTGGACTTGATCCTGAATTAATAATGCATCATTTATCTATAGCTCCTGGTATCAAACCTGTGAAACAAAATTAAGATAGATGCATCCTCATGTTGCATTACTCGTGAAAGCAGAGCTAGAAAAATTACTGAAAGCTAGATTCATAAGAGTCATCGCTTACATGCGATGGATTTCTAATGTGATACCAATATCTAAAACAAATAAATCTATCAGGATTTGCACAGACTTTAGAGACTTAAACAAGGCATGTCCTAAAGATGATTTTCCACTGTCGAACATTGATATGATTATAGATCTAACAAAAGGCTATCAGATGTACTCACTCATGGATGGATTCTCAGGCTATAACCAAATTAAGATTTCTCCTAAGGACCAAGAGAAGACAACATTCACATGCGCATGGGGGACATTTTGCTGGAACATCATGTCATTTGGATTAAAGAATGCTGGTGCTACATACCAAAGAGCTATGACAACCATTTTCCACGATATGATACACAAAAACATGGAGGACTACGTGGACAATACCTTAGCCAAATAAAAAACAAGGACTATTCATATTAAATACCTAAGAAAGATACTAGATCGCATGGAACAATTTCAACTCAGGCTTAATCAGCAAAAGGAATTGAGGTGGACCCTGAAAAAGTAAAATCTATAGTGGAAATGTCACCTCCATGCACTATTATTGAGGATGCTGCAAGGAAGACTCCAATCCATCAGGAGATTTATGTCACAACTATCAGACAGAGCACAACCTTTTACTAAAGTGTTTCATAAAGGTGTTACCTTCAAATGGGATGAACATTGTGAAAACAACTTCAAAGAATTAAAGGATTACTTGTCTACTCCTCCCATTCTCATGGCACCTATTCATGGAAAGCCATTGCTCCTATATATTATCTACGGCTACATCACTGGGAGTAGTGCTGGCTCAAGAAGATGAAAATAAAAAGGAAAGAGAAATCTACTATATCAGTAGGACTCTGGTGTCTTACGAACTCAATTATAGTATAATTGAAAAAGATTGCTTAGCAGTTGTCTTTGCATCATATAAATTGAGACATTATATGTTGTCACACATAGTAAAGCTTATTGCAAATATAGATCATCTTAAATATATCTTAAGCAAAACAACATTAATAGGAAGGCTAGCAAAGTGGGTTCTGATTCTAAGTAAATTTGATATTGAGTATGTGGATAGAAGTTCCATTAAAGGACAAGTTCTCATAGATCAATTAGTTGATTCACCCTTTCAAGATGACGCACCTTTGATAATTGAATTTCCTGATGAAACGATCATGCATTTAACTAAACACCCATGGAAGATGTATTTTGATGGTTCTTTTACGCAACAAGGATCTGGAGCAGGGGTTCTATTCATCACTCCTTGAGGATACAAGATACCCAAGGCATACAAATTGATGTTTCCGTGTACAAATAACATTTTTGAATATGAAGCATTGGTGAATGGTCTTAATCTAGCTATGGAATGGAAGATCATAGAGTTACATGTGTATGGTGACTCCCAACTCATTATTAACCAAGTAAATGGAGATTATCAGACTGAAGATGAGAAATTAATGCCTTACAAAAAAATGGTTGAAGACTTGAAAAAGTACTTTGTCTTCATCACATTCCAGCAAATACCAAGGATAGAAAATAAAGTTGCAAATGCTATGGCTACACTGGCATCCATGTTACAACTAGAAGAACATCAATTCCTCTATGACTTCTTGGTGGAAGAATTATCCTATCCATTGATTGATACACTTGAGTACCAAGTAATTTGAGCTTTAAACGCCCAAGACCAATCCTGGTACGCCAAACTCATTACCTATCTTACTAACCAAATTATTCCCAATGGCCTATCAAGGAATGAAAAATGAGCCTTAATTAGGACAACATCATGTTATTTCCTCATTACTAATAACTTATATAGATGGGGTCTTGATGGTACACTTCTTAGGTGTTTAGAACAAGAAGAGTCTGACCGCGCATTAAAAGAGGTTCACGAAGGTGTATGTGGATCGCACTCAAATGGCTTTTCACTAGCTAAAAAACTACTAAGAGTTGGCTATTACTGGCCCGCGATGAAAAAAGATGTTCTATTTTCAAAAACATGTCACAAATGCCAAACACATGGGAATCTCATCCATGCTCCTACTAGAGAACTCATACCTTTTATAGCACATTGGCCATTTCAGCAATGGGCCTTTAATTTGGTTGGACAATTTTTTCCTAATTCTTTAAGTGGACACAAGTACATCATTATAGCCACTGATTATTTCACTAAGTGGGTCAAGGCAGTGCCGCTAATCAAAGCCACTGGCAAACAGGTGACTATGTTTATCTTGAACTACATTATTTGTGGGTATGAGATACCCTCTTCTATTGTAGCAGACAATGGGGGTCAGTTTAAAAACTAAGGCATCGAAGACCTTTGCACACAGATTCACATCACTCAGCATTGTTCTTCAATCTATTATCCTTAAGGTAATGGACAAGTTGAGGCATCAAACAAGAACATTCTTAAAATCTTACACACAACTGTGAGTAATTCTGGCAGAGACTGGCATTTGCAACTAAATTTGGCACTATGGGCCTACAGAACAAGTATTAGAACACCAACTAGAGTCACGCCATTCACTCTAGTCTATGGCGTAGAAGCAGTGTTGTCTATTGAAGTAGAAATTCCATCTTTGTGGGTATCGCTCCAAGGTCTTTTTACTGATGAACAATATCGCATTGATAGGATTAATGCATTAGAAATCCTTGATGAACGCAGACAACAAGCATTCAATCATCTCAAAGTGTACCAAAAATGAATGTCAAAAGGGTACAATAAAAAGGTCAAACCATGACAATTTTAAGTGGGGGATCTCATTCTAAAAGAGAATCCTAAAAACTAGCCGAATAGAGAACAAAAAGGAAAGTTTGAACCCAACTAGCTGGGGCCTTATATCATTACTACAACTTTTGGGACTAGAGCGTATCAGTTAGCTACACTTGAGCGAGATGTTCTTCCTGATCCCATAAATAGTCTACATTTGAACTAGTTCTATGCTTAATACTGGCTAGCAGAGCCCATGCAGTGAAAAATCTTAGAAAATACCCAAAAAATCAGAATATTGATCCTAAAGAAATCCAAAAATAGTGGAAAAAGTCCTAAAAAAAGGGTATCCTTGGTGAAAACCTGGCAAACAGGCACCTTGATACTAACAAAAAATTTGAAAAAGAGAAAAAAGAACAAAAAATAAATTGAGAAAGAGAAAAGTGCCTTGGCGAAAACTTGGCAAACAGGTGTCTTGGTAGAAAAGATAAAAAGCTTTGCTGAGTGGTGAAAACCTGGAAAACAGGCATCAATCATACTATGTGCTCTATCTATCAATGCATTGATGATACTAAGCCTTCATGATTGCACCTGTGCTATTGGTTGACTTTGATTCCTTACAAATGTTCTATCCTTGCCTGGGATTGGTCTGCATTTGCATCTTAAGAATAATCATTTTGCACTGGGGGCATCTTTGCTAGCATGTTTAGTTTGTGTCTTCTAGGTTGTCCTCGGTTCATGTTTAGGATGGTTTGCATCTCAAAACAATATTTCTCAATACTTGCATAAAAACGTCACTATCACAAACAAAGGTGTTTCTTCAATACTACCTACCTGTAACGGACATCATACTAGTGTTTCTCAACACTTTAATCAACCAGTGTTCCTAAACACTACATTAGATTGCAATTGCTGACAAAATTAATCTTATACACTCAGACAGGAAAACCATATTGCTTAATTCCAAATTCTGATTGGTGAATCTCTATTGCGCTTGACAAATGAATCCATAGTATTTCTCAATACCATTATTGTTATATATCTTAGCTACAAAAAATTCATTAGGAAAACTTTTAGCACAACAAGATGCAGAAGGAAAGGAAAGAGTTATTTACTACATCAGTTGAACCTTGGTAGAATATGAACTCAATTACACGTTCATAGAAAGGTCTTGTCTAGCAGCAGTCTTTGTATCTCAAAAGCTAAGACATATATGTTGACACATCCTATAAAATTGATAGCAAATATTGATCCTCTCAAATGTATTCTTAGCAAAGTAGCTCTTATAGGAAGATAATAAAAATGGGTCATGGTATTGAGTGAGTTTAACATTGAATATGTGGACAAAAGAGCCATAAAAGGACAAGTAATTTCATATCAGTTAGTTGAAGCACCAATATCAAATAAGAAGCCAATGCAGATTGAATTTCCTAATGCATATATCCTTACTGTTACAACACAATCCTGAAAGCTATATTTAAAGGGATCATACACTCAACATGGCTCGGGGGCATAAATATTATTTGTCATCCCTCAAGGGTACAATATTCCAAAATGTTACAAACTCACATTTACTTATATAAATAATATAGATGAGTATGAAGCATTGGTGATAGGTATAAAAATGGCTCTTGAATGGAGAATAAATGAACTATAGGTCTATGGAGATTCTTAGCTAGTTATCTATTAAATTAATGATGATTACCAAACAAAGGAAGAAAAGATAATGCCTTATAAAAGAATGGTTGATGATTTCAAGAAGTATTCTCTCTAGATCACATTCGATCAAATCCTAAGAATAGAGAATAGAGTTGTCGATGCAATGGAAACCCTAGCTTCATTACTACAACTTCCTGATCTCATGTTCGATATGAATTCCTAGTGGAAGAGTTGGTAAATTCGGTACACGATACCCCTTATTCCTATATCATTTTCCTAATCATAGGTCCTAACTCTACGTGATATGTCCTATCTATTCATACTTGAAAGAGAATAACTTACCTCCCAACCAATCTTGAAACAAAAAATGTAACTTTATCCGACAAGCTTCTCATTATACCTTGATATCTGACACTCTATATCGAAGAGATCTTGATAGAGCATAACTTAGATGTCTTGAGACTGATGAATCCAAAAAATCCTTGCGAAAGATTCATGAAGGTATTTGTGGCTCACATTCAAGTGGTTTAACCATATCTAAGAAACTCTTAAGAGTTGGGTATTATTGGCCGACCATGGAGAAATATTATTTTTAGTTTGTGAAGACATGCCAGAAATGCTAAGTTCATGGGAACATGATTCATGTACCAACACAAGAACTACAAACTTTCATTACACCATGGCCTTTCTATCAATGGGGTTTTAATTTTATAGGGATGATCTATCCACCATCTTCTAATGGTCGTAAATATATTATTACAACCACATAATATTTTACCAAATGGGTTGAGGTTGTACATATTTATACTGTTATAGGAAATAAAATATCCATGTTCATTTTGAACTATATCATTTGTAGGTATGGAATCCCTTATGCCTTGATCACTAACAATGGTAAATAGTTCAAAATATATATACGTAGAAGAACTGTGTGACAAGTTTCATATCATCCAACACTTCTCCTCCATATACTATCCTCAAGGTAATGGTTAGGCAGAAGCTTCAAATAAAAACATCTTAAAATTATTGAAGAAAATAGTTGATGATTCTGGAAGGGATTGACACATTCAATTGAAGCCTGCATTGTGGGCATACCAAACTAGCATGAGAACACCAACTAAAGCCACACCTTTTTCTCTAGTCTATGGACCTGAAGAAATTCTACCCCTAGAAGTGGAGATACCTTCTCTAATAATTTCTCTACATGACATCCAATTAGATGAAGACTAAAAAGTATCTAGACTACATGAGCTAGAATTACTTGATTAGCATAGACAACAAGCATATGATCATTTGAAAGTCTACAAAAAACACATGTTAAGAAGTTACAATAAGAAGGTGAAACCTAGGGGATTTCAAGAGGGTGACCTAGTGTTGAGGGAAAAGAGAAGAAAGGAGAATTTGAAGCTAACATGTTAGGTCCTTTCATCATTGTATCAACATATGGATCATGTACCTATAAATTATCAACATGTGATAGAGATTTGCTTCAAGAACCTATCAACGTCATTCATCTCAAAAGGTTCTATACCTGACAACTTAAGGTCAACATTTGTACAATAGTTTCTAAATCAAGAAAAATGGATGAAATAAGAAAAAGATCCTAGAAAAATGTATCTCAATGACAACTTGGTAAATAGACACCTTGATAATATCAAAAGAATAAAAAATACAAAAAATGAGAAAAGAGAGAAAAATATCAAAGAAAAAAACAAATATGATCAAAACTTTCCATAAACAGAAGTGTTGAAAACCTGGCAATCTAACACTACTTGTAGCAAATTATCTCCTTTATCTATCAAGTTCATCTATTTGCATTTATCATCCCTATACATTTTCATAATAAAAATCCATCTGCATATCTTAGACATATAATAAGATCTCATCATGGTCTATAATTTATCCTTGTTCATCAACATTTTTTCATGTCAAACTGGGGAAAAATCCTAACCCGTGTGCTAGTTAATCATCAAGTTTAAGGAAGCAGATACACGTACATTAAACAAGCACGTCAAAATTAAAATCAAGAATCATAAATTTTTAACATCAGACATTTGAACATCGACACATGACATCAACCTAAGATCAAACACCAAATCAACAAATGGATTAATTCTTTTGAATAAAGGATATGACTGTATGAAAACCTGGAACCACTAATTTAGCCACTTTTTGTTTCCGGCACCATTTTTTTTGGCTTCTAGTAGCAATCGAAGAGAAAATGAAGGAAAATATAAAGGGGGGATCGAGGTTACCAGTTTAAAGAGAAGCTCTATAATAGATCATGAACATTGAAAATAGCAATGGAAGTCTAGGGTTTGCACCGTGATTCAACGGTTTACATTGCTATAGAAATTTGATTTGTAGTTGAATCAATTTTAAATCGATTTGGAAAGATGAAAAACTGATAGCGGCACGCAGAAGAATAATTGGGTGGAGATCTGGGGCCTCAGTATTTTATTACATCTTTTGAGCACCTCAATAACCTCTCTTCACCCCCGCCTGCAAACAAATAGGTTGTACAACAACATTTGTCCAAGCGCAGGCGAAAGCAGTCTAAGTCCGAGCGTAGGCGAAAGCTAGGAAGATTTTTCTTCCTTTTCTTACTCAGATCGCTCTCAAAAGTTTCACCATAGATCCAGCAGAGGAGAATGGAGAAAAAAAAGCCAAAGGTGTGAATTAGGGTAGCGGAGGTGAATTCCAATGACGAGATAGGGCTTCAAGGCAAGCATGCATCATTTTGTGGTAGTGGTAGTAGTTTTTAAGCATCATGTGAGGTCTTCATTCTCAGAAAAATGGTTGAGTGGCAGAGAAGGTGCAATGGGAAGATATCCCATTCAATGAGAAAGACTTGGAAGACTCAAAAACCTTGCATCACTCTCCTCAATGGGTTCTAAAACAGGGTTTTGGCGGGATATGGCCTATAACAAATCATCCTTGACCTCACCATACTTCCATAAATTTTTTGATCACCCTAAAAACGGCCTTCATAAGCCTCTAGCATCAAGCACATACATTTATGAGGGAATTATGGGACCTCCACCTATCATCATGCCTAATATTTCTCACAAACCTATCCCTTCGCATAAATTCTGTGAACATAGAGATCCCTCGCTTACTCATTTATCTTTTGACATTTATAATGGATCCCACCAATTCCCTTCATATGTTACTTGGCCGAACATTACAGGTATTTTGAGAACTAAATTCCTATCTTTTCCAAATGACATTTCTATTTCTGGCAGAGCTCCCTTTTATACAAAATTTGTGCCTCCCTCCCCTGTTCATAATCCTTCATGTGGCTGCACTCATTTGGCAAAGGATGAACAACACCATAAGGAGCCTCCACTTAAAAGGGAATCACATCATTCTTTTAAGGATCCTTCTCATCATGCCATAAACCAGGTATGGATTAAGATTCCTCATTTTACTATTATTGATTCTCCTGATTTGTGGCGAGGGTTTGATTTATCTGTTAAGAGCATCATTATGCAAGTATGGGGTAAATCTATTACTTTATTGGAACTACAAAATGAGGTAGATTTTTAGATATTTTGTATTTCCAAGTTCTTTATGTTGACACTTTTGTGTTAGTATTTCATTCTAAGGAGGCAAAAAAACAAGTTCTGGCTAAACCATTTCATAACCTTAAAAATAATGTTATTCTTACCTCTGAATGGAAAAAAATTTATCAACTAGGGAAACCCATTTTTGCTAAGGTTCCAATCTAGTTTACTCTACCTAGTCTTCCCTATGAATTCAATTATTGTTGAATTTTAAGACAGATTGGAAATTCCATTGGGGAATTTTTCAGAATGAACCATTGTATTTTGAACAATAAAATGATAACAAAAGTTTTTGTTTTAATTTCTCCACCCTTTTTTGCTTCGTTCGTTTGTAAATTTGATTCTCCTTTTGGATTTTGGAGGTAATTTATTATTAAGGATCCACCTGGTTTACACAAGGCAGTCATTTCTATTGATACAGACCTATTCACTATGTTTGAATGCCCCAATCAGGTTTCTGTTTCTCCTACTTGTAAGTTGCACAGACTTGTTTCTCTGCAATCATCCCCAAGCATTTCACAAGATTCTTCCCCATTGTATGTTCCCTCATTCTCCTTTGATTTCCCTCCAATTCCTACTTCTGTGAGTTTTCATCCTTTGGCTCATTTTTTCCACCCTCCCCATAACCCTTCATCCACTTCTATGGAGGTTTCCCCTCTTGTCTCCCTTTCCTGAATTTTGGCTGCGACTGATGGATTGTCTTCAAAAAAACACCTGATCCCTCACCATACATCTTTCATGATCTCACATGAATCCTCCACACCGCACTCCTCACCAATTTCTGTCCCTTTACTTCCTCCTCAATCCTCCACTTTGGAGGCCTCTCATGAGACTGTCCTCCACCCTTCATTCCTGCCACTTGCTCCTGTACCTCCTAATTCCCCTATACAATATGGGTTGTTGGAGGGATCTTTGGATAACCCATTTATTATTATGCCATCTGTTCAAGTGGTTTCACAAATAGAAGATATTATGAAAGAAGCTAATGTTTTCCTTGACGATCATATTACAAATTATATTATTGATTGTTTTGACACTTCTTTATCTTGGTTATCATGCAATGGTGAGATCCCCAAAACTAAAAAACCTTATGAAATGCTCTCTCTAGACGTGTATTCCTCCTTATTAGAGGTTACAGTTACCTTTTCCCCTGCTCTCAATGATGTTATTAGACATAACAAGAAGGATCATCAAGCTACTACATGCCCTATCTTTCAATTTCCTTCTTCTAAGTCATCTCCTTCTTCTTCTTCCAAACATAGGGGGATACCTTCAAAAGATGCTAAGCTGAAAGATGAGATCAATGCAAGGATTCAAGAAACGTTAACCTCTCTCACTATTCCTAAAAAAGGCAGGAAGAAAGCTTCACATAGTCCCCCACTACGAGGGCTACCAAAGCTAAAATATGCCTCCAGTCTGAGTATCCTAGAGGATTGTCTTCTGCAATTGCTCATGAAAGGAGGGAATTTTAGTCTTCCCCTCTGGAACCATGAAAATCCTTGCACAGAATGTTAGGGGCTTAAATGGACCTAACAAGCAGCGGCTCATTAGAAGCCAATTGTATAACTCTAAATTTGATCTTGTGCTTCTTTAAGAAACCAAATTGTT
Organism: Thuja plicata; assembly: GCA_018584345.1. NCBI lineage: Eukaryota > Viridiplantae > Streptophyta > Pinopsida > Cupressales > Cupressaceae > Thuja > Thuja plicata. Next base: position 407,801 of record MU228345.1, read on the forward strand.
TGTTGATTTTGCACCTAAATTGTTTAAATCTTGAAATGTGGGGGATTTTTGGGCTACCCCCGCTAATGGTGCATCTAGAGGTCTTGTATTTCTTTGGGATCCAATTAAAGTATATGTTGAACAAATAGCATTTAGGAAATATTGGATGCTTTCATTAGTTAAGAGTTGTTCCATGAAATTGTCCTTTTGGCTATTTAACATTTATGGTCCTTCTTCTAATACAGACAAAAGTAAGCTTTGGACCCTCCTCAGTGACTTGTTAAAGGCTCTTTAGGGGGAATTGGTCATTTTGGGCGGAGATTTTAATGTTGTTTTAATTCATGATGAAAAAAGTGGAGGGATTCTTCCTTCTCCTAAGGTCATGCTAGAGTTTAATCAATTCATACATGATAATAATTTCTTAGAAGTCTCTCCTAAGGTGGGTAAATTCACATGGACAAACCACCATGTTGATTTCTGCAATATTGCAGAATGGTTGGATAGCTTTCTTCTTTCTGGTCTATGGCTTCAAACTAAAATAGATTATCATTATCTTATCTTACCTGACTCTGGTTCATACCATTTTCTGATTTCACTTCATCTATATGATTCCTCTTCTCCCCGGAAAGGTACCTTTAAGGTTGAACCAATGTGGTTTTGTGATAAGTCTTTCATCCCTTTTTTAAAACACTGGTGGAAAAATTCTCCTTATATGAAGGGTACTCAATTATTTAGGTTGGCCAATAAATTATAGCTTCTCAAACTGAAAATTAAAGAATGGAACATCACTTCCTTTTAAAATATCTTCCAAGAGAAAACAAGATTGCAATCAAAATTATCAATGGTCAATTATGACGTTATTAAAAATGGGTTGGATGCTCAGCCTTTTGTCCAAGAGAAAGAACTTCAAAGTGCCTTAGAGGAAGTGCTTCTTCGAGAAGAGATTTACTTGAAACAAAAGTCTCGTGAAACTCGGCTTGCAGATGGTGATAGAAACACAAATTTATTTCATGCATCAACTAAGTTAAGGTGCCTTTGTAATAAAATTATTCAAATTTATTCTTCTAATGGCTTATTAGAGGATGAGGAAGATATAGCTAATGAAGGTGTGTCATTTTTTTCACACTTATTGTCTAAAGAACAGGTTCATCCTTCTCCTTCCCTTTTAGATACCATCCCTAACTATGTTTATGAGATAGATAATTCTATGCTTATGGCTCCCTTCTCTCTACAAGAGCTCAAATATATAGTTTTCTCAATGTCCCCAGATAAATCCCCAGGTCCAGATGGGCTAACCATACTTTTATTCCAAAAATGTTGGCACTTTATGGGTAATGATTTATTACTTGCGTTAGAGGAGGCCAGAATCCATAAGAATATATTAAAAGAGTGGTGTAGGAGAACCCTAGTTAACCTAAGTGTTTTTTTTGGCACTTATGTTTTCCTTGAAGGTCCTAGTTTCCTTTAGGTCATGTTAGAATCAATGGTTTCATATTGGATATATTTTGTAAGACCTAGTTCCAAGTTTGGGATTTTATAAGCCCTTGGTCAAATATTGGTAAAATAATGTCCAAAACCTAAATTATAGGTTATTTTCATGTTTTACATGTTTTGATCCATTAGGGATCATAAAATATAGGTTTGGACCAAGTTTGGTCACTTAGAGTGCAAAATTGCTAAAACGTTGTCAAGCAACTTTGACAACTTTTGTCAAAATTTGTAAAAACCATTCCCAAACGGCTAGTTGGTTTGAAAATTAGATGTAACCATTTGGAATGCCTAAAAAATCCCTTATAGGTGGGTGGTAGGAGAACGGATGTAATTTTGGCATTCAAATTAATAAAGATCACCATTTTCCTGCAAATTTGTGGATCAGTCATTTGGTACGGACAGGTACAGAAGTTTAGGAAGGAAAGTCTAACATATTTATATAGCCTTATTAAGTAGCTTCCTTTTTCATTTGGTTTCATGTCCTAAACCCCTTTACTTTTAAATTTATTGTATTTTCATTCTTTTTGCCTAGTTTGTAGGCCCTAAATTAGGGTTTCATCCAAAATTGTTCATATTTCTTGTTTCCACCATGGGAATCTAATGACCCTTGGTGGAAATCATTTATTAACAATTTCCTTAAAGATTATGTAAGTTTGGTTTGGTAACATGTAGGAAGATGGGTTTTCCATGATGCCTTAGGTGTACATGTCCATGTGTGCACCAGTCAAGCGATTGAGGATAGTCCACATAACTTTCCTTTGGGCATTCACCAAGACCTATAAATAGGTGTGTATGGTCCTTATGCATGCCCTCACATGATCCAAGTGTTGGTTTGGATATTTTTTCCAAGGAAGTAGCACTTGTAGTGAAAATGTAGACCTAGTTAGGCCTAATTACCTTATGAAAATTGGGTGTCATCCCGTCTTCCTTTTATTTCCATGTTTTGGTGCTTAAGTCTAATCCCTTTGGAAATAAAGAGTACTTGAATCCCTATTCTATTTAAAGGGTTATGTGGAATAATTTCAAACTAAGTCCAATTTTCTAACTAAAAAGGCTACAAGCCTAGGAAAGGCTTAACATAGCAACCATGATCAAATAAGTGTACATGGTGAGTAGAATCATTGGATTCTTTTCTTAGGGACCTAAATAGACCAAATCCATGAGCATAGGTCACCCCTGGTTCTTGGAGTCAGATTATGGGGAGCTGTTGAAAGTTTTGTGTAAGTGCCTAGTGACCAACCATTTGGAGTTGGATTGAAGACTTGGTAGAACCTAGTGATTAGGTTGGCCTGTTGGAAATAGGTTGTGATAACCTAGTAACAAGTCATTTTTTCACTTGTGATAAGTGTAGAGGCACATTGCCTTTTAGAACACCTAGTTGGTGGTGTATCTCTTGAGTTTGAAGAATTGAAGCTTCAACTTGTCTTTTTGGGGCTTCTGGCTACCCACTTTGTATCAAGTGGTATCAGAGCTATGTCTTCTCCTGAGGATGAATAAATCCCTGCAAGGGTTTCAAACATGGAACTTGCAAGGATAGTGAGACAACAGAAGGCAACGAATGCAGCCCTGACTAGGAGGCTTCAAGAACTTGAGAACAAGGTAGAGAGGGGGAGAGAAGACAGGTCTAATGGGGAAGAAGGGAGTGAAGAGGAAGATGACACTCCTAATCAGGAGGATAACATTCTTGTAGACCAAAGACCCCTCGTAGATGCCCTAAATTCTATGGGGAGAAGAACCAAGGATGAGAAGTTGGACTTACCAACTTTCAGTGGGAAGATAAATGTAGATTTGGCCTTAGATTGGATTGAGGCTTTGACAAGCTTCTTTGAGCGTGAAGACATTTCTAAGAAGAAAAAAGTAAAGATGGAGAAATCCAAGTTGAAGGGAGCAGCCCTAACTTGGTGGAATTTCATCCAAATAGAGAGGGTGAAGAATGGTAGAATCGTGATCACTTCATGGAACAAGATGATAACATTGATAAAGGAGACATATTTACATGAAGATTATGGGGTACAACTCCATAGAAGGAAGCAAAACCTAAAGAAAAAAGACATGGATGTAGGCTCATACACTGAGGAGTTCCTAAAACTATGCATGAAGACTAATGCAGTAGAGAATGAGGAAGAAAAGTTAGCAAGATACATGAATGGTCTCAACGTGTTCATTCAAGAAGAACTTATCCTACACAGCCCCACATCAGTAAACAAATGTTATCAAATGGAAATCAAGGTAGAGGAGAAATGGAAAAGAAAACAAGACTTTGGCAAAGGAAAAATCAATGATGGTGGAAAGAATTTTAGAGGAAGAGGTACCTCTTGGAATAGAGGACAATACAGTGGTGGCAGCAAGACCCCTGACCAAGGCCAAGGAGACAAAGAACATGGTGAATCCAATTTTAGAGGAAACATCAAAGGAAGGAGACCCTTCAATAGGGGGAGAACAAATGCAATAATAGGCAATGGACCTCTGAAATGTTACTACTACAACCAACTTGGACACCATGCAGGGAGATTCCCTAAGAAAAGAAATAAAAATAATCAAGGAGAGAGAAGGACACAACTCATTCAGGAGGATAAGCAAGAGGACAACACCAATCCAAGGGATCTAGAACCAGAGGAAGGAGCATGTTTGATGATGAGGCAAGTACCACAAAACCAAGAACCACCTCGAAGGAAGAACCTCTTCAAGACAAAAATCAAATGTCATGGAAAGGTATGTAATCTACTGATAGATATTGGTTCAACTAAAAATTTAGTGTCTTTTGAAATGGTTCAAAAAATAAATCTACCTAAGAAACCACACCCCTTTCCCTACCATGTCTCTTGGCTAATCAAAGGTCAACAAACTTTAGTAACCGAACAAGCATGGGTAGAATTTTCTATAGCAGATTTCAAAGATAAAGTACTTTGTGATGTAGTGGAAATGGATGCTTCCCACATCCTACTAGGCAGACCTTGGAAATATGATGTGGATGCCACACAACATTGTAGGAAGAACACCTACTCCATCACCAAAAATGGGGAATCTTTTACCATGAAGCCCCTGGCGGATGCTAAAATAGAGAAAGAACCTACTTTTATCACCTTAGGTGAAAAGGAAATGTTGTAAGTATTGAAGGAACCTGAGACTGAAGCTTTTGTTGTAATCTCTAAGCCCAAGGATAGCATAAGATCTAATGATAAGGATCCCATACCAAATGAAGTTAAGGAACTGTTAAACAAATATAGTGATGTCACTACTAGTTGTTAGAATAGGAAAAACCCTATTCTCCCAAGAACACCTGCATGCATAACCTGTTACATGGAAGAAGTAAAGAACAGAAGACATGAAGAATCTATGGAGGCCAAAAAGCCAGAGCCATCATATGCACAAGAAAACCATATATTAACAATATGTTTCAAGAAAGTACAATGTGATGAGAAAAAAATCTGTATCAACTGCAAAGAGGTGAATCCTTATAAAAGGATACCGAAACCCTAAAGGTGAAAACCCTAAAGAATAATGAGATGCCTAAGTTTAACTTAAGCGTAGAGTATAATAGACTAATAATTAAATTAATTAATTATTAGCTATAATATGACTACTCTAACAAGTGACCTGCCCACAAGCCTCCCTCCCTTAAGAGATATCAGTAATCAAATAGACCTAATACCTAGTTCTTCCTTACCTAATAAGGATCCATATAAGATGACACTTGATCAACATGCAGATATTATAAAATAAGTCAATGAACTGTTAGAGAAAGGCTTAATTCAGAAAATTCTTAGCCCATGTGCAGTCCCATCTGTTCTTGCCCCTAAAAAGGATGGTAAATGGAGATTATGTATAGATAGAAGAGCCATCAACAAGATTACCATAAGATACAGGTTCCCTATTCCAAGAATGGAGGATTTTCTTGATCAATTGGGAAATGCATGTTACTTCACAAAAATTGATTTAAAACCAGGAGATGAATGGAAAAAAAACTTTTAAAACAACTGAAGGCCTTTTTGAGTGGTTGGTGATGCCATTTGGGCTAAGCAACACCCCAAGTACATTCATGAGACTCATGAATGAAATCTTTATTGATTTTATTGTCAAATTTGTAGTTATATATCTTGATGATATTCTAATATTTAGTCATAGTAGGGAAGAGCATCTTGACCATGTTGAACATGTTTTGAGGAGACTTCATCAGTACAAGTTAGTGATTAACTTGGAAAAGTGCATGTTTATGAAGAAGGAACTTGTGTTCCTAGGGTTTTTCAGTTCACAAGGCACCCTAAAAATGGACCCTGAAAAGGTTGAAGTAATTTTCAACTGGCCTCCACCAAAGAATCAAGGTGGTGTTAGAAGTTTTCATGGTCTTGCCATTTTTTATAGAATATTTATTAAAAATTTCAGTCATTTGTGTGCACCTATGTTGGACACTATTAAACGTGGTAAAAAGATTAAGTTTGTATGGACTAAAGAGGCTAGTGGTGCTTTCCAATAACTCAAGAATAGGGTATCCCAATATCTAATCCTAACCCTACTTGATTTCAACAAAGTGTTTGTTGTGGAGACAAATGCAAGAAATTTGGCAATAGGTGTTGTCCTAAGCCAAGAAAGTAAGGTTGTGGCATTATTTTCTAAAAAATTAAATGAGGCAAAGAAAAAATACTCTACTTATGATTTGGAGTTATATGCCATGGTCCAAGCACTTAAAAAATGGAGGCATTACTTGCTTCCAAAGGAGTTTATAGTTTTCACTGATGACCATGCATTGAGTTTCATCAATACTCAGGACAAATTAGGGGTTAGACATGTAAAATGGATAGAACAATTGCAGGCCTACACATTCAACATAAAGCACAAAAAGGGACTAGCCAACAAGGTGGCCGATGCACTTAGCAGAAGGGTTGGATTGATTGAAGAAGTTCAACTTCAGAGTGTGGGCATTGACTCACTCAAATACTTATATGTAGGGGATCCATGTTTTGGAGAAGCCTTTGAGATGTGCACCAATCTAACAGGCGGGTATCACACTGATTTTTGTGAATTTTTTATCCAAAATAATCTTTTGTTTAAAGGGGCTCAGTTATGCATCCCCAAGTGTTCCATGAGAACAAATATAATCAGAGAAAAGTATTATGGTGGCATGGGAGGTCACTTTGGAATAGACAAAACAACAGACTTGGTAAAGAGAAGTTATTTTTGGCCAAAATTGGGTAAGGATGTCAGAAAATTTGTTGAATCATGTTCCATTTGTCAGCAAGCTAAAGGGGTTTCCACTAACCAAGGCTTGTACCAGCCTTTACCAATTCTCACTAGGACATGGGAATCAATTTCAATGGATTTTGTATGGGTTTACCTAGAACCAAACAAGGTTTTGACAGTGTGTTTGTCATAGTGGATAGATTTAGCAAGATGGTCCACTTTGTTCCATGTAAAAGCACAAATGATGCATCTCACATATCACATCTCTTCTTCAAATAAGTATTCAGAATTCATGGATTACCTCAGAAAATAGTTTCAGACAGAGATGTTAAATTTCAAGGACATTTTTGGAGGACTCTTTTCAAAAATCTTGGCACAAATCTGACCTATAGTTTTGCCTATCACCCACAAACAGATTGGCAAACTGAAGTAGTAAATAGGTCACTTGGAAACCTCCTAAGATTTCTGACTAAACAACATTCCCAAAGTTGGGACATGATCCTGCTTCAAGCAGAGTTTGCATTCAATGAACAGGTCCACTAGAAAAACACCTTTTCAAACTGTTTATGGACTTCACCCAAAAGGTCCATTAGATTTGGTGGAATTACCTTCTGATTTTAGAGTTAGTGCACAAGGTGAAGAGTTGGCAAAACTGATCACTAAAGTGCAAGAAGAAGTAAAAGAAACATTGCATAAGTCCACCATGAAATACAAAGCATAGGAAGATAAGAAAAGAAGAGAGATTCATTTCCAAATTGGAAATAAGGTATGGGCATACCTAAGGAAAGAGAGACTACCGAAAGGCAAATATTCAAAGATACATATGAAGAAAGTTGGGCCATGCACCATTCTCAACAAGATGGGTGAAAATGCCTATGAAATATATCTTCCTCCTACCTTATTGATCTCTCCTATATTTAATGTTTCAGATCTCACCCCTTATAAATGTGTTTTAGATATGACGAATGTGTAGGATCCACAAAGTGAGGAGGATGGAGGAGACTATGTCACAAATCTTCCACAAAGAAAACTAGTGGAGTTGGAAACAATCCTTGAGTACAAGGTGCTAAAGAAAACAAGGAAACATAAGTATATGCAATACTTGGTCAAGTGGAAAGGACTCCCTAACATTGATGCTACCTAGATGACGAAGGAACAAATCAAGTAGCATGGCATCACTCTTGATCAGTTAACCTCAAGTGGGAACTTGAGTTCAAAACCTCATGGGGAGTATAACGTAGGAGAACCCTAGTTAACCTAAGTGTTTTTTTTGGATCTTATGGTTTCCTTGAATGTCCTAGTGGCCTTTGGGTCATGTTAGAATCAATGGTTTCATATTGGATATCTTTTGTAAGACCTAGTTCCAAGTTTGGCATTTTATAAGCCCTTGCTCAACTATTGGTCAAATAATGTCCAAAACCTAAATTATAGGTTGTTTTCATGTTTTACATGTTTTATCCATTAGGGATCATAAAATATAGGTTTGGACCAAGTTTGATCACTTAGAGTGCAAAATTGCTAAAAAGTTGTCAAGCAACTTTGACAACTTTTGTCAAAAATTGTAAAAACCATTCCCAAATGGCTAGTTGGTTTGAAAAATAGATGTAACCATTGGGAATGCCTAAAAAATCCCTTATAGTTGGGTGGTAGGAGAACGAATGTAATTTTGGCATTCAAATTAATAAAGACACCATTTTCCTGCAAATTCATGGAACAGTCATTTGGTACGGACATGTACGGAAGTTTAGGAATGAAAGTCTGACAGATTTAGATAGCCTTATGAAGTATATTCCTTTTCCATCTTTTCTCATGTCCTAAACCCATGTACTTTGAAATTTATTGTATTTTTATTCTTGTTTCCTGGTTTGTAGGCCCTAAATTAGGGTTTCATTCAAAATTGTGCATATTTATTGTTTCCACCATGGGAATCTAATTAACCTTGGTGTAAATAATGTATTAAAAATTTCCTTCAAGATTATGAAGGTTTGGTTTGGTAACATGCAGGGAGATGGGTTTTCCATGATGCCCTAGGTGTACATGTCCATGTGTGCACCAGTCAAGCAATTGAGGACAATCCACATAACTTTCCTTTGGGGATTCACCAAGACCTCTAAATTGGTGTGTAGGGTCCTTATGCATTCCCTAACATGATCCAAGTGTTTTTTTGGATATTTTTTGCAAGGAAGTAGCACTTGTAGTACAAATGCAGACCTATTTAGGCCTAATTGCCTTATCAAAATTGGGCGTCATCCTTTCTCCCTTTCATTTCCATGTTTTGGTGCTCAATTCTAATCCCTTTGGCCATAAAGGGTACTTTAATCCCTATTTTTTTTAGAGGGTTATGTGGAATAATTTCAAACTAAGTCCAATTTTCTAACAAAAAAGGCTACAAGCCTAGGAAAGGCTTAACATAGAAACCATGATCAAATCAGTGTATATGGTGAGTAGAATCACTGGATTCTTGTCTTAGGGACCTAAATAGACCAAATCCATGAGAATAGGTAACCCTTGGTCCTTGGAGTCAATCTATGGGGAGTTTTTGAAAGTTTGGTGTAAGTGCCTGGTGACCAACCATTTAGAGTTGGATTGAAGACTTGGTAGAACCTAGTGATTAGGTTGCCCTATTTGGAATAGGTTGTGATAACCTAGTAACAAGTCATTTCTGCACTTGTGATAAGTGTAGAGGCACCTTGCCTTTTAGAACACCTAGTTGGTGGTGTATCTCTTGAGTTTGAATATTTGAAGCTTCAACTTGTCTTTTTGGGACTTCTGGCTGCCCACTTTACATGAAAGAGCTTAATCATACTTGGATTGCTCTTATCCCTAAGAAAGAAAATCCTGATACTTTTTTTGAATTTCACCCTATTTTTCTATGCAATTCTTTATATAAAATATTTACTAAAGCTATTACTGTACGGTTATCCAGAATTTGTCCTAAAATTATATCATATGAATAAGGGGTTTTTTTCCCTGGTAGGGAAACCTTGGAGTTTTCCATTTTGACCCATGAAATATTGCATTCCATCTTCCTTAAAAATCATTCTTCTATGGTCCTTAAGCTAGATATGATGAAAGCATACGATCGGGTTGACTGGGACTTTCTTCTATTGGTTCTTACCAAATTGGGTTTCCACAGAAACTGGGTAAAATAGATTCAGGCTTGCATATCTTATCCTTCATTCTTGGTCCTCATTAATGGATCCCCTATAGGATTTTTATCATCCTCGAGAGGAATTAGGTAGGGTGACCCACTTTCTCCCTTTCTATTTGTGTTAATGGTTGAGGGCCTTATTAGGTCAATATGTTATGCCCGACAGGTGGGTATCTAGAAAGGCATCTCTTTGAATAATGGGGAAGAATCCTACACACACAACCTTTTTGTAGATGATACCCTTATATTTGGTGAATATTTCATTATGGAATCTTGAGTTATTAAACAAGTCATTGAAGAGTATTCTATGGCCTTTGGGCAGTTAATCAATCCAGCTAAATCAAAAGTTTTCTTCTTAAATGTTACCCCATTAGTACAACAATGTCTTCTTAATTTTTGGGGATTTTCTTTGGGGGAGTTTCCTTGTCGGTATCTTGGAGTCCCTTTCTTCTCTGGATCATAAAAACATCATTTATGGGATAAGATAATTTCTGCAATTTCTCAACGGATTCTCTCCTGGAAGCATAAATGGTTGACCCTGTCAAGAAAGTTACTCATGATTAAATTAGTTTTGAATGTCATTCCCATTTATCTAATGTTCATGTTAAACATGTTGAAACACTCAGTAGAGGAACTTTAGTCCATCTTGAGAAATTTCTTATGGACAGATAACGTATCTGAGAAAAATAAGTTTCCCCTCCTTGCCTGGAGCAAATTGTGTTCTCCTAAAGATTGTCAAGGTGCAGGTATCAAAGATTTGTCTTTATAAAATAAGGCATTGGGTGCTAAAATGATTTGGAAGTTGTACCAAAATCCAAATTCCAAATGGGCTAGACTTATGAGACTGAAATATCTTGACTTAGACGACATGGAAAGGATCTTTACAATGTCAGTTTTACCTTGGGGTTGTGCCATGTGGAATTTATGGTCTCTTGTTGGGATCTCATCTTACCTTCCCTTTCTTGGCTAATTCATGATTGTTCAAAAGAATGGTTTTGGGAAGATTTGTGGAATGGTCAAACTCCATTGGCCCACATCTGGGATTTACACCCTTTGTAGAATCACCTTAAGCAAATATGGGGCAACCGTGTTTCCCATTACTTTGTTATTTGTGATGGCAGTGTAGTTTGGAAAGATATTTCTAGACTAAGTGGTTTTTCTCATTTGACAGAAGAACTTCATACTCTACTCACCTCTAGGGGTATCCTCTTTTCTCCCCTTGAAGATGAACTAATTTGGCTAGGTTCTCCCTCTAGGCAATATACGGTCAACGATGGCTATAACTCGCATTTCCCTTGTCAATCATCGGATTCTTGGCCTATAAATCTGTTATGGGGCCTTTCTTTCCTTCCCAAGGTAGGTGCCTTTGCTTGGTTGGCCATTTAAGATAGGGTCCTCACTAGTGCCAGGCTTGATAGGTTAGGAATTATTGTTGTCTTTCCTTGTACTTTATGTAGATTTTTAATGGAAACCTCTAGTCACTTATTCCTTCATTGTCCATTTGCTCTTGATTGATGGTATTGGTTTATTCAATGTCTTGGATGGTCTACAACCATTGGTCCTAACCTTTGTGATCACTTCAAATCCTATCCTTCTTTTCATAAAGTTTCCACATTTGCGCCCATTTGGAATATCTGGCTTGAAAGGAATGAAAGAGTTTTTAGAAATATATTTAATTCTTAGGTAGATATGATCGGTAAAATTCAGAGGGCTATATCAGAAGTTATGTTTTCCTATCATTTAAAATTGATTAATTCTATAAAAAAAATTCTAAATGGGATTTCTTCATTTATGACAATTGGCCTTTGTTGCAAACTCTTCCGCCTCATGGCTGTCATTCTTCCAGCCCTTCTCCTTCCCACTTAAATGTAACATGGTAACTCCCCCACCTAGATTTGTTATACTTAACTACAATGGTGCATCTAGGGGAAATTCAGGCATTTCTGGCGCTGGAATTGTTTTAAAATACTCGAAGGTCAGCATAATTAGAGAAGCTTGCAAGAAATTACCTCCAGATTCTAATAATGTTGCAGATTTTGAAGCCCTTCTTCTTGGTCTTTCTCTAGCAGTCTCCATGAACCTTTCTAATATCATTATCGAGGGTTACTCAATGGTGATTCATGACATCATCTCCTCTAGAAAGACTTCCTCATGGAAATTAAGATATAGGCTAGATTTGGTTCATAGCAAACTCAAAACCATTCAAAATTTTGAATTGACTCATTACTTTAGAGAAGCAAATATGGATGCAGATGTTTTGGAAAATAAGGCTATTGATGATCCCATTCTATTTTAGGAGGTGGATGAGTGTTTTCTTTCACATTTGACTTAACTGTCTCAATTACACGAAATTACTATTGCTTCTATATTTTGCTCTGGCTCTCATTTGCATGGTTCCACTTTCACTTTTCTCAGATTATGCTCATTCATGTATCCTGAGCTTGTATATTTTATATTTGAGTTTTACACTACTAATTTATCTTTCCAGTTGGCTATGAAGGAGTATATACAGGTCTCTAGATTGGTTCATACATGTTCTTCTTTTCTGGACTTCGAAGGAATGTATTTACTTGTCTTCCTTCTAGAGATAACATCTTTTCTAAGTTCCATCATGTTGGATTAGCTTCCTTATCCTTATCTTCCATCTCTCTTGGTGATTCATACTGTGGGATTTGGGGGTGTGATAATTTGTATTTCCTGGATAACCGATGGTTAATCTTCAAGCATGGGTGGGGAGTTTATGTGATCATTGTTGTAATTGGCATTATGTGCCATGGCCCCTTTTGTATCTGTATCATCTTAAAATGGAAGAACTTCCATGTTAATAATGTTTAGCCCTCCTTAAGGGGTGTTTTGGACCACCATCATATTGTCCCCTCATTTTTGCATCCTCTCTCACTTCTGTGTCTATCTAGGACCCTGATTCGGCCTCTCTAGGCACCATCCCTCCCATCTGTCATGTTTTCCAGGGGTCCTAACTCCCTGGGTCAATTTCAACCTCAATCTTGACCTAGTTCAAGGATGACCTCGACCTTTACTTGGGTCCCCCTTTCAAATTTGGAAGTCTGTCAGCTGTCGGAGGTCATCAAAAATTTATTTCCTGCTTTCGGGTCGGCTGTTTTGGGTTCCGAAGTGACGATTCTTAAATTATATTTAATATAGGTCCTCTTCTAGGGGTATGGGTCTAATTGGAATTTAATTCTCCTATGTAGGCATCTCTAGAATATTGTTCCCTAGTTTCATATAAAAGGAAGTTTTCTCCTCTCATTTTCTCTAAGCACTAAGTTTCTCTAAGCCATGTGAAGTACGAAGTTCAAGCATCCATTGTTCTACATGTTTTCAAGCTTTCAAAGTGTTCAAGTCTTCCTCTCAAGCATTAAATTTCTCCATTGAAGATCAAGGATTCAAACTTTCAAGCCTGTGAAGGGATTTAGTTCAAGCATTCAAGATTCATCATTCAAAACCCTAGATCTATCCATCATGGTGGTGTGATCTTCCTTCAAGATCATTTTTGTGCATCCTCAAGACTCTTTAATTCTCCCTTCAAGGTAGATTCCAAGAATACAATCATGGAGGATTATGGTTTCTAATTTAATTTATTCCAAGCTTTCATATTTTCATACTTGTTTACATTCAAAATACAATTGCATATCTATTTGAATATCATAGCTTCATTATTAGATTTACTTCTACTACTTGCTAGCATTCTTTATTTCAATCATTGATTTCAAGTTTAATTCCTAAATCAAGGTTTGACTAAGGAAAACCCCTCCCCCACAACAAACAAACCATTTTTATTTCAGGTACAAGTTTGGAATAGTAGATCAGAGAACAGATTTGGATACCCTTTTCAGCAAACTTTCAGGATCCAAAAATAGAATTTCAGTCTGAGACTTTTTAGATCGATTTTGCCCTAGGTCGAAATCAAAAATTTTGGGTCAATGGTGACATTGAATTGAGGGTACAAATCAGAATTATGTCAGAATGGAAAAATATTTTTGGGTTTTGTTCGTCTCTGCGTTTCTATTCCAGATCTGTTCTCAGATTTTCCAGAAATTGAGTGCAGACCCCCAAAAATAGTATTCTTCAGATCTGCAATATTTCAATGTTAGTAATTTTATCCTATCTATTTCAAATAAAGTTATCAATCTATCTAAATCTATCACACACTCTCTCCTACAAAATAGGAATTAGGGTTTTTCTCTTTATCCATATTCTTAATAGGTTGATTCATTTATGCATTGATCCTTTATTTAGGGTTAATCAATTTGGATCTTCCCTTTATGAAGTTTGGGATTAGGAGGAAAATCCTACCCTCCTTACACACATATTCACTAACATCACATATTTCAAACATAACATTCTTAAATGTAAGATTTCTTATGTTACATTTTGGTGAACCCATGATAGACAACTCTTTCTTTTTGGTGTTAGATGCTTTGCCTCTTTTTCTTAGAGACTAGATCTTGCATATTAAATTAGTTTTATTTTATGCTCTTTCATTTTAAAATACAAAAAAAAAATCTACATACTCATAAAAATATAAAAACATTTCTTACATTTCATTCACTATGAAGATTTTTAAGATGCTTTGGGGTATGGCTATTTTTCTCATTATGCTTCTTTTAGCATCTCTTTATAGTACTTATGATGTATATGAGAGTATCATCCATTTCATCATGTTTGTTAATCTTCATGTTTCACTTGCTTATGTTATTTTGAGATTAACCAATACTAGTCTTGCTACTTTCAAAACTTTCATTACGGATTTGTGTAGTGGACTTATTACTCTTTTAGATTATGTGAATAATTGGGTAGATGATACCCCATTTACTAATCTTCCTAATCCTAATCCTAATCCTATCATTCCTAATCCATTTCTTAATATTCCTAATCCTAATCCTATCGAGCCTAATCCAATTCTAAATATTCCTATTTCTATTTCTCCATCTTCTATCCCTAGTTCTTCCCACATTTATGATTGGGCTCAAGCTAAGGTTCATGATACTGATGTTCGAGAATTATGTCATTTACCTTCCCTTTTTTATCTGATCCATGATGATATTAAAGGGAAAAACAAAGAAACCTCTTCTCAACCTATCATTCCACCATATACAACATTTTCTCATGAACACCATAATCAATATTCTCATGTAGAAGCTTTGCAAGATATGTACACTACCGGATATACTATGGTGGATAAACAAGGCTATAAAGGTTTAGGGCTTGGTATTAATGAACAAGGCATTAAAAACCTGATTCATTCATCTCCTAAACAAGATATGAATAGTATAGGTTTTCGACCTCCTCCAATCAAGGTAGTTGATCTTAACCATTGTCCTCCTCTTCATTTTCTCCTTCCAACACCTTCTTTAGATCACCCTGATACTCCTTAAGATGTGGCTAAAACAGTGTATGCCCAGTTAATGAATTCTAAGAAAGAAATCTTTTTACCTATTTTGAAAAATTCTCTCTCTAAATACAGATGTCCTTTTCATTATAGTAATACACATTTACTTGCTGATTGTGTGCATTTCAAGCTATATGTTAGAGAAAGAGCTACTTTAGGAATTATATCTCATTCCCGTGCAGTATTACAATTTCTTCATAATTTTGATATAGGGAATTCCCCTCGTTCTTCTATAAATTAGATCATTTTTCTCCTCTTGTCTCTTCACTGGGGGGCAAGAGGTATTATATTCCAGTATTCTAGGATCCATTATGCTCTTATCATGTATTTTTGTTTTGAGTTTAATCGGTTATTCTTTCTAAATTCTATCCCTATAATTTTTTATTACGATACATACTTTCTTCACTTATAATCATTCATGATATATTTTCTAGGATATTTGTTTTGTAAATATATCTCTTTGATACAATATCTCTTGACATAATTTGATATATCCCTTGCTTTCATCCCTGGGGGGAAAGGTCTTTTTCTTCTTCCTCTATATAAGGATATACTATCCTTATCTTAGTGGAATTTGTTTATCATACAACATTATTTCCTTATAAAGATTTTTGGGCTATGGATACCCTCTTATATGAGAGGTGATTTTCCTAGGTCATTACCTCTTCTTTATTTTGAAAATTATGTTCTTTATAAACTCTCACCTTTTCTTTGGGTTAGAGTTTGACTCCTTCATTCAGATATTCCTCTTCCTCTTCATCGCAGGGGGCTTGATGATTGAATCTTTGGTCCCTCTTTTCATTGGAAGATGAAATTTTATCTTAAGCACTCCTCTATGGTGGGGGTCTTGATGATAAGATCTCTTCCTCTCTAAGGATCCTTTTTCCATATATGACATATCCATTTCACGATTATCTATGCTCTTAGAAGTAAGGGTCAATACTCTTTGCTAAGGATATAGTGCATATTGTTGTTAATCTGGATATCTCCTTACCTTGTGAAGTAGGTATCCTCTTTTCTCTTCCTTATCCTACCTAGTGGGTAGTCATGATAAGGAGGGGAGCATATATAGGGTCTCCCTTATACTATAGTTTACATTATTTTACATTTTACAACATGCTAAATCCTCATAAGGTAACACACATAAGTTGCTAAATCCTGAAGAGACACACATTTTTATTTTTATTTTTGCTAAATCCTCAGAAGGTAACGCACATAAGTTGCTAAATCCTAAAGTGATACATATTTTCAATTTTAAATATATGTTAAATCCTTGGAAGGTAACGCACATAAGTTGTTAAATCCTGAAAAGACACACATTTTATATTCTATAGTGATACAATAATGTGGATCTATGGATGTTCCAAAAGATGTCAGAAGACGCATTACAATTACAAAGCATAGTTTATGGGTGAACCTGTTGGGCTCTCCCTCCTTGGTGATTCATGGTAAGGTGGTAATCTTACTAGGTGAGGTAATCACTTTCTCTTTTCTCTCTTTTGCTTTCATGCTAGTAGGATTAGATCATGAAGCTATGTTATCTATAGTGTTGCTCTTGTCTTTCTTATGTAATCATTTATCTTTTCTATGATTGATTTCTCTTTACTTTCATATATTTATGCATGTATGTTTAGTTAGAATCCTTTTTTGGGGGGCTCATGTCCTTTACTTAGTGATGTTCTACCTTGCTGCCATCCACCAAAGTCTTTCTTCTAACTTTACCATGAGTATGTTCGATTTCCATACTCCCGCTAAAGTGGGGGATTAATGTATCATCTTAAAATGGAAGCACTTCCATGTTAATAATGTTTATCCCTCCTTAGGGGGTGTTTTTGACCACCATCATATTGTCCCCTCATTTATGCATCCTCTCTCACTTATGTGTCTGTTTAGGACCTTAATTGGGTCTCTCTAGGCACCATCCCTCCTATCTGGCATGTTTTCCAGGGGTCTTGACTCACTGGGTCAAGGTCAAACTCGACCTTGACCTAGTTCAAGGATGACCTTGACCTTGACCTGGGTCCCCCTTTCAAATCTGGAAATTTGTCGGCTGCCGAAGGTCATCAAAAATTTATTTCCCGCTTCTGGGTCAGCTATTTTGGGTTCCAAAGAGATGATTCTTAAATTATATTTAATATAGTTCCTCTTCTAGGGGTATGGGTCTAATTGGAATTTAATTCTCCTATGTATGCCTCTCTAGAAGATTGTACCCTAGTTTCATATAAAAGGAAGTTTTCTCCTCTCATTTTCTCTAAGCACTAAGTCTCTCTAAGCCATGTGAAGTACGAAATTCAAGCATCCATTGTTCTACATGTTTTCAAGATTTCAAAGTGTTCAAGTCTTCCTCTCAAGCATTCAAGTTCTCCATTGAAGATCAAGAATTCAATATTTCAAGCCTTTGAAGGGATTTGGTTCAAGCATTCAAGATTTATCATTCAAAATCCTAGATCTATCCATCATGGTGGTGTGATCTTCCTTCAAGATCCTTTTTTTGCATCCTCAAGACCCTTTCATTCTCCCTTCAAGGTGGATTCCAAGAATACAATCATGGAGGTTTATGGCTTCTAATTGAGTCCAAGCTTCCATATTTTCATACTTGTTTACATTCAAAATACAATTGCATATCTATTTGAATATTATAGCTTCATTATTAGATTTACTTCTACTACTTGCTAGCATTCTTTATTTCAATTATTGATTTCAAGGTTAATTTCTAAATCGGGGTTTGAATAAGGCAAACCCCTCCCCCCAAAAAACAAACCATTTTTATTTTAGGTACAGGTTTGGAATAACAGATCAGAGTGCAGATTTAGATACCCTTTTCGGCAAACTTTCAGGATCTGAAAACAGAATTTTATTCTCAGAATTTTTAGGTCAATTCTGCCCTAGGTCGAAATCGGAAATTTTGGGTCAATGGTGACATTGAATTGAGGGTACAAATAGGAACTGTGTCAGAATGGAAAAATATTTATGGGTTTTGTTCATCTCTGCGTTTCTATTCCAGATCTGATATCATATTTTCTAGAAATTGAGTGCAGACCCCCAAAAATAGCATTCTTTAGATCTGAAATATTTCAAGGTTAGTATTTTTCTCCTATCTATTTCAAATAAATTTATCAATATATCTAAATATATCACACACTCTCTCCTATAAAATGAGAATTAGGGTTTTTCTCTTCATCCATATTCTTAATAGGTTGATTCATTTATGTGTTGATCCTTTCTTTAGGGTTAATCAATTTGGATCTTCCCTTTATGAAGTTTAGGATTAGGAGGACAATCATACCCTCCTTACACACATATTCATCAACATCACATGTTTCAAACATAACTTTTTTAAATGTAAGATTTCTTATGTTACAGTATCTAGTAGTGTTTACATTATCTAGGTTTGGCCTATTTTGTAAGGTCTGCCTCACTGCATTTTGTTTCTTTACGGGTGATGATGTGTAGGTTTTATTTTCTAGGTTCTTTCCTCCACAAGTCCTTGTTGAACCTTTGTAAAAAAATAATAATAATAATAATAATAATATTTTAGTGGCTAAAAAAAAGGATCAGTTTACAATAGCAAATGTGTTCATTGGTTATTTCTTGGTTTTTGCAAATCATGTCTATTTAGAAACTCTAATATGTATTTGGACTAGAGAAGCAATGATGGAGCATGATATTTTTCTTTATCTTTTGTTTGTGAGTTAATTCATAATAGTGTATAAAATTGTCTCAGGACATGATCATCAAAGTATCATTGAGGACATTCTGAAAATGCACATAAAAAGAGTTAACTCTTGTTTGTTTTACACAAGCCATACTTATGTCATATTATTTATTTATACCTTGATGCTTGTAACAACTTGCAACATAAAAACTAATGAAAGCAATATTCATATCATCATGGTCTAATAATACCAGTGGTGGTTGTATTCATTTCCAACATTTCAAAAAAACTCAATGGTGATAGAAAGCATTCCAAAATGACTCATAAAAAGATGACAATAATCCCTTTGCATTTAATTTATCTTGTATTCATGTTAAATATTGCATTTAGATTGCATTCATGTTAAAATGACATTTAAAGGTGCATTCATGTTAGAATCAGATATTGCATTCATAAAGTTCATGGGATTATCAAGGATAGGAAACGAATCAAAGGTTCTCTTTTAGGATGGAGTACATTGGACATTCACAAAAACAAGTTTATTACATTTATCATCTTCATTGAGGTTACATTCATTTGCATTTATTATTATCATAAATCATTACACATTTTCATTATTTATTAATCATCAATCACTTTGCATTTGGTGCATTCCATTAGTCAATAATCATTATCAATCACATTTATATATTATCATAATTATATCATATTCATTATATCCATTATTATTCATTAAACATTTCTCACATTAACATCATTAGGTTGCATTCATTATTCATCCATTTATTTGTCATTATTATCATTCATCAATCATTAATCATCATCTTATCATTGTATTCCATAAAACATAAATCATTAATCATTAATCATTTCACATTACATCTCACCTATCTCATAAAGATCTCATAACATCATTGCATTACACTTCGTCATAATATATCATCAACACATATCAAATCGCCATATCAAACCATCATCAAACATCATCATCTCTCATATACATATAGGAAAGTAAATTCATTGCATCATTATTACATTCCATCACATACATTACATCATTGCATATGCATTTTATTAATCATTACATCATTACATATCCTTGCATCCATATAAAAAAACATTACATCAAATCATTGCATCGGATCACATTTATATCCATATAGAAATCAAAGAATCACATTGCATGACAAAACATAAATAAATCATTACACAAATATCACAGAGACATCAAGAAATCATAATAATAAGTGCATCCATAAAACATCTATCATAATGCATCCATATATCATCTCATATATGCATCCACATAAATAAATTATCCATCATATGCATAATCATCAACAAATGCATCATAAATTCGTATATCCTACATAAACCACGTAGATATGCATCCACCATATTCATCACTACATCATCATATATCTCAAAATCATAATGTCCATGTACAATGACATTAAAAAGGGGAGAAGAATCATAATATATGGGGGAAGGATATATCAAAGTACATCTAAATAATCAAAATACAACAGAGGAATCAAAGGATCAATACAAGTATACATCATCAAAATTTGATCTCATGAATCAATAAGAGTTATGCATGGCTGTCACCAGAGGTTGTGGGCCTCGTCATCAATCTAGTACCTTCTCCACCTATAGTCCCTAAACCTGTGGATGGATTTGTGTCACCCCTAGTACCTATACCTATATCTAGCCCACCTAGAGTCCTGGAAACTGGACATGTAACCCCACGACTCTATGACTGACCTCTCTGGCTACTTTGCCCATGTTTAGAAATCCAAGAGTATAAAGGTACTCGCCTCTCATGAGGAACCACTAAAATGTAGGCATCACATTAATAACCAGCATGCTCAGAGAACTCTCTCAACTCTCACATGGTCTCTCAGGTCACACCCTAGGAAAAAATCAACTCTAATGTTTGGGCTAGCTCCTCTGGCTAGCCACAAGCCTCAATAGCCTCATCTCAATCAATAGTATGCATAACAATTTTTTACTCCAAATATTGTATCCTACCTTGAGAAATAGTCAAATCACCCTGTACTTATCTAACATGTGCCTGTAATCCATACACTAAATCCTATAGGGCTCTGATTCGTGCATCCTGCTGATGAAAGGGAAATTTGATATACACTTGCTAACCCGATGAACCTAGTTGATCTAACGTAACCCACGGGTCAATATATGATACATCCTAAGTATCCATATCTTTTCGATTATCCTAAGTTATATTGTCCCGTGTTACATCCCGATCATCCCTATCTTGTGGATCATCATGTATAGGAGCCTTGGATCTCTTCCTGCACATAAGTCATCCCACGTCTAGAGGATAATTTTCTCTCCTCCTTGGTGCCTATAGACCACCTCTACCTCTACCTCTACCTATACCCCTACCTCTACCTCTACCTCTACCTCTACCTCTACCGCCTTCATCACCACCTACCCTTCGTGCCCTCTAACACCTCCTCTCTGAAGGGGTGTATTCTCATCATCATCACCGTCATCCAATGAAGGAACTGGCTCATCTAGTGTTGTCAATCTAAAAAATGGATGCAACTAAAACTAATGTGAAAAATATAGTCTCATCAACATCCACCACATGTCCCATGTAATCCCATGCTACAAGTACAAAACCCTAATACTCCTGAAGGGTACTCTCAAAATAAATAGTTTGTGCCCAAGTAGCCCTATCCTCATGTGCATGTGCATTAATCAAAGTCCCTTGGGGCATACCATGAATACATCCAAACTATATCAGTACCCAAGTATAAATGAACCTCTCAATCACAAATGGAGTGTGGCCTATCAACCATTGTGACATAAACACATAAGACATTTCATGTTGATCCTCCACCCATGCCTCACAATCCATACAAGGTATCTATCATACTATATCAATGTCATCTAGAACTCATCTCCAATATTTAAGCTTGACCATCTTGGATTGAACAACTATACCCCTATAACAAAAAATGTAATGTTGAGTTTGTGGTCAGTCCCTATCTGCAATCAGACGAGTGACTAGAATATGCTCCCAGGCCCATATATGTAGAAGCATCACTCTTGATAAAAAACTTCTAGTAGCTTATAATATAAATGTGACAATATGCATGACCCCCAAGCCAATCGTCGAGGTTGTGCAAGTAGACTCTCAAGAATCCTCCCCCAACCCACATGAAAGCCATGTGCTCTCCTGTCTAGTAGCATGAATCCACCAATCAAACTGGTTAGAACTATTGGTAGAATAGGATAATGATCCATCATGCTTTCCCACTCAATGGAATGACCAACAATCATCATATTACCAAACACTCTCCTTAATGCGTCAGCTCCTTCATCCTCCTCCACATCATAGTATACAATGTCACCAACAATAGGTATCTTAAGGATACAATAAACATCCTCTTGTGTCACAGTCAACTCGCCAGTAGGAAGGTAGAACATGTTGTGGTTGCTATACCACCGCTCTACTAGGGCTATCAACAATCCCCTATGTAATCGATACTGAGACATCGAGTAAAGATGCTAATCTACATGCCAAAATCACTAAACGCTTAGGTTGTGACAATGTATCTCTTAGTCTAAATGTCTTGGGGTACTGACCCTGCATCATCAAAACATTAAACCAAACATCGAAAAGTCAAACATCTAATCAATCATCTATCAAATCAAATCAAACATCAGAAACTTTATCCGATCAATGAGATTTCTATCAATCTTGGTGACCACATCATCGACTCTCTACATTTTGAGGTCAAAACATCCTATCTACCATCAGAAATAAAAAATCACATCAACAATATGTTCACTACATCATAAAAAAGGCTCAAACATCTACTTTCAAGGTTAAATGCGTAGCTTTTCAACATATAGGTGAAAAAATACAATATGTGAAACTTTGCAAACCAAATGTGAAAGAGTTTTGAATATATGTGAAAATTTGGTACATACGAACAAGTTTTTTGAATATGCAATTTTTTTTTTGCTCATATGCAACATTACATAAATGTGAAAGTTTACAACTCATATGCGAAAAACCTTATCAAACACCCTAAATTTTCCAAATGGTATATGGAAAAAAACATATTTCATATGTGAAACAAGTATTCTCATATGCGAAAAAAATAGTACCTATATGCGAAAAAATGGGAAAGGACAATAGATTTAAAAATAAAAATACATGAATTTCAACAAAAAAAATACTCAATTCAAAGACACGAAGATTGAGAAAATGGTACATACTGAAGGACCATAATGTGGTGACCTCTGATGGCGCTGGATGTGATTGAATCTATGTTCAACGTACAAGATCATCATCTTGCTAGTTGGATGCTCTCTCTTCACAAGGGTAAAATCTCCAAAAGGCCATGTAGTAATGAATAGTAAAAATTGAGTTTCACTCCTTTTTAAACCCATTTGACCTAATGGGTATTTTTGGTGGAAATATTTCACAAGCTAATTTTTTACACATCATTTATCTAATTCAACCAGGACATTCTTTTAATAAAATAAATAATCAAGATGTAAATCGAAATCGCTCAAAATCATAAAAATTGCAAAAATTTTGAAAAATCCCCCCCAAAAAAAAACCTTAAAATTAAAAAACTATTTTGATTTACCTCTGGAGGGGGCATACACAAACCAAAGCACAATTTTTTTATAACCGGGGAAAATTTTAAACATTGGGGCATCATAAGTCAAAAATTTCAAAATTTCAAATATGGCCGTCAAGGGGATAAAATCATGAATCTGGAATGTATATCAAATCAAATCATCATTATATTAGTGGGACATTCATCTTATCAATGGGATATCACCAATCAACTCAACATCAAAAGCATTAGTCAAAATAAAATAAAATTATTCTTTGAAGTAACACACTGCTCACACGACGATTCAAAGAGGGGCAAAATGTATACACTTAAAAATGGTCATAAAGCAAACATTAATTTCAAGCAATTTAATTAATTAAATCAAAATTCCTCTACTATGTAATTGAATTAAATATTTGATTATATAGTTCGTTACTAATTGATTAATTCTTCCATGATTAAATCAAATTCCAACCATTCATGTCTTATTCCATCTCATTAATTCATCACATAATACATTATCTATGGCTAAATTAATCAATTATTTTGAATTAATTAAATCTGAAAATCTCTCACCAACCACGAAAGGACAAAAGATCAAAGCAACCAATGAGAGACATGATACAAGCTCGCATAGATCACTAAATAGGCTTGATTATCCTAGTCATTCATTCTTATCATGCGATCTTGACCATTCATCCCTTAACTACCTAACTGGATTGTGGTTAGACATAACTCACCCCAAGACCATGGAAAATCTTATATATAGTGAGCATTCTTAGAGGAAAGGATACAACTTCATTTAGAGAAAGTGTATTATACTAGTTTGTACATCCTAATTCATATAAGCATCGTCATCATTCATTACATTGTTCTTAGTTTAGTTGATTTCATAGTTAATATTGCATTATTATTCATCATTCTAGCTTAAAGCTTGCATCATGTAGCTCAATTATCATCCATTTCATATCAATTTCTCATTTTATAGGTTGTCATATTTGAGATCTTAATGCAAATGAGAGCATTTAACTAAGATTGATTATATCCTTAGCATTAGACAGCAATGAGATGCTCTTAGATTGTTATTTCATGTTATTTTTCAATGTTTTATCATGATTTGGACTCACTATCTAAACTAATATTTCCTTGTTGTTTGTGTGACCAGGTTTATCACTTACACCTGTAGGATTTCACAAATGCAAATCCACAGAATGCCAAGAACACCTGCAAGCAAAATGCCAGAAGCTGAATCGAAACCTGTGAGAGAGAGGCTAGGGTTTGGAAAATCTCAGCAGAGTGAGTGCAAAATTATATTTCCCAAAAGAATGAATTACAATAATTACAAAAAGTGGCTTATAAGGTGAGAAACCCTAAAGCCGGAGAAAGCTAGGTTTGTGCATTTAATAATTAATAAACATATTAATTATTATGCACCTAAATGACAATCTTAAGTGAAAAAGAATAATAGTGACCTTTAATAATTAAACGAGATAGATTTAATTATAAAGATAAATGAACTATTACTCTAACACCCCCCCTTAAGCGAAGCTCAGGAGGAAACTAACCTAGCACAGCTATGAAAGCAAGAAATGGGTCCCGGCAACAAGGCCTGATC
>MU228345.1:445853-486535 GCA_018584345.1 Thuja plicata
GGACTGTGCAGGTCAAGGTCAACTTTTTGTTTTGGGTCAAGATTAACTTTCTGTTTTGGGTCAGGATCAAATTTTTGTTTTGGGTCAAGATCAGCATTCTGTTTTGGATCAAAATCGACCTGAGCCAGATCTAGAAAATATTTTTGGGTTTTCTCCGTCTCTGTGTTTCTATGCCCGATTAGGTTGCAGAACTTCCAAAAACTCAGTGCAGACACCCAAAAACAACATTTTTCAGATCTATTAAATTTTGAGGTTAGTACTTGTCCTCTAATTCATTTCAATTAAGGTCTTAATCAATCCAAATCTATTATATTCTTCATCCATTATTTAGGATTGTAAGACTTTCTTCTTTCTTCTTATTTATGATCGATTGATGCATTAACCATTTTCTTATGGTTGATCAAAGTGGATCTTTCCTTGGTGAAATTTTGGTCTAGGAAGGGGATCTTATCTTCTCCTCAATACTATCAACATCAACAACATCTTCCATCTTATGTACATTTATTATCTTACATATTTTTATATCTTACACAAGTGTAGAGTATTTATGGGATCAGGAAGAACATCTCCCTCAGGTGTAGCTAACAGATAAGATCCAGTCCCAAAAGTTGCAGTAATAACAAATGGCCCTAACCAATTGGATTCAAACTTGCCCTTTTGTTCTCTATTTGGCTGATTTTTAGGATTATCTCTTAGAATGAGATCCCCCACTTAAAATTTTTGTGGTTTTACCTTCTTTTTGTACCCTTTTGACATTCTTTTCTAGTACACTTTGAGATGATCGAACGCTTGTTGTCTGCGCTCATCTAGTATTTCTAGTGCATGAATCCTATTGATGAGGTATTGTTCATATGTAATAAAACTTTGGAGAGATACTCACAAAGATGTAATTTATAATTCAATGGGTAGCACTACTTTTGCACCATAGACTAGAGCAAATGGCGTGGCCCCTGTTGGTGTTCGGATACTTATTCTGTAGGCCCATAGTGCCAGATTTAGTTGCAAGTGCCAGTCTCTGCCAGACTTACTAACGGTTCTATGTAATATTTTTAGAATGTTCTTGTTTGAAGCCTCAACTTATCCATTACCTTGAGGATAATGTATTGAAGAACAATGCTGAGTGATATGAAACTGTGTACAAAGATCCTCAATATCTTAGTTTTTGAACTAACCCCCATTGTCTATTACAATAGAAGAGGGTATCCCATACCTACAAATGATGTATTTCAAGATGAACATAACAACCTGTTTGCCAGTGGATTTGATTAGTGGCGTGGCCTCGACCCAATTAGTGAAATACTCAGTGGTTGTAATGATGTACTTGTGTCCAATTGAAGAATTAGGATAAATATGTCCAACAAGATCAAAGGCCCATTGCTGAAATGGCCAATGTGTTATAAAAGGTATGAGTTCTTCGGTTGGAGCATGGATAAGGTCTCCATGTGTTTGACATTTGTGACATGTTTTAGAAAATTGCACGACATCTTTTTCTATTGTAGGCCAATAGTAACCAGCTCTTAATAGTTTCTTAGCTAATGAAAAGCCATTTGAGTGCGATCCACATACACCTTCATGAACCTCTTTTAATGCATGGTCAGAATATTCTTATCCTAAACACCTAAGAAGTGTACCATTAAGACCTCATCTATATAAGTTAGTAGTGATGAGGACATAACGCGATGTTGTCCTAATTAAAGCTAGTTTTTCATTCCTAGATAAGCCATTGGGTACTGTTTGATCAATAAGATAAGCAATTATTTTGGCATGTCAGGATTGGTCTTGGGCATTTAAAGCATAAATCATTTGGGATTCAGTTGTATCAAAGGCTGGAAAGGATAATTCTTCAACCAAGAATTCATAATGGGATTGGTTTTCTTCTAGTTGTAACATGGATGCTAGCATAGCCATAGCATCTGCAGCTTTATTTTCCATTCTTGGAATTTGTTGGAATGTGATGAAGATAAAATATTTTTTCAAATCTTCTACCAGCTGTTTGTAAGGCACCAGTTTGTCATTTTTTGTTTGATAATCACCATTTACTTGGTTGATAATGAGCCGAGAGTCACCATACACATGTAACGCTATTATTTTACATCTCATAGCAAGCTTGAGTCCGTTCACCAATGCTTCATATTCTGAGATGTTATTTGTGCATGAAAACATCAGTTTATATGCCTTAGGTATATTGTAGCCTTAAGGAGTGATAAACAATAGCCTTGCTCTAGATCCTTGTTGGGTGAAAGAACCATCAAAATACATCTTCCATAGATGTTCAGTTAAGTGCATGATTGTCTCATCTGGAAATTCAATTATCAAAGGTGTATCATCTTGCAATGGTGAATCAACTAGTTGATCTTCTAGGACTTGTCCTTTGATAGCTCTTCTATCCACATACTCGATATTAAATTCACTTAGAATCAAGACCCATTTTGCTAGTCTTCCTGTCAATGTTGTTTTACTCAAGAGATATTTGAGAGGGTCTATTCTTGCAATAAGTTTTACTGTATGCGAGAGCATGTAGTGTCTCAACTCCTAAGATTTAAAAACAACCACTAAGCAAGATTTTTCAATCATACTATAGTTGATTTCATAATACACCAAGGTCCTACTGATATAATAGATAGCTCTTTCCTTTTTGTTTTCATCCTCTTGTGTTATCAATACTCCAAATGATGTAGCCATAGCTGAGATATAGAGTAGTAATGGTTTTCCATGAATAAGCACGATGAGAATAGGAGGAGTAGGCAAATAATCTTTTAACTCTTTGAAGTTGTTTTCACAATTATCATCCCATTTGAAAGTAACACCTTTGTGTAGCAATTTCGTCAAAGGTTGCGCTCTATCTGCTATTTGGGACATGAATCTCCTGATGGACTAAAGTCTTCCCTGAAGTGTCCTCATTTGACTGATATTGCGAGGAGGCGACATTTCCATTATAGATTTTACCTTTTCGGGGTCCACCTCAATTCCTTTAGCTGATACAATAAACCCTAAGATTTTTTCTGATTGGACTCCAAATGCACATTTCTTTGGATTAAGCCTTAGTTGAAATTGCTCCATTCAATCTAGTATCTTTCTCAAATATTCAATGTGAGTTGTTCTTATTTTTGACTTGGCTAATGTATCTTCCACATAGTCCTCCATGTTTTTGTGTATCATATCGCGGAAGATTATTGTCATAGCTCATTGGGTGAACCCACAATAGTGGGTTACACTTTTTTAGAGGAAGCAATTCCTCATGAAATCTGTGAGGGGGAGGATTTAGTCAAGTACTAGTCAAAATTTTACTATGGTTTTTACCCATATGCATGATAAACTAAGAGATTACTTTCGATAGAAAGTAGTTTTGATTGAAACTAATTAGTTTCGATCAAAACTACTTTCTATTGAAACCCTCTAAATAGAGGCCATTTGCAGAGGCTAACAAAAATCTATAGTTTTCATGGCTTTGGGGCTCAAACAGAAGATTAGGGAGACATCCTTTTGCACTGCACAAGCACTCTGAACAAGCTTTCTAACGAATATAGATTTGACAGTTTTTGAATTAATTAGGTCAATGTTTTTTGACGTGCATCAAATGTAGGTTTTTTATCTAATATAAACCTCCAAGTTTGACGTTCAATGAAAAACAGTAGAAAAGAGAAAAAAAAATTGAAAAATAATAGTGCCCTCCGGCTTTGAGTCTACTTTCTATCAATTTTTTTTTTTTTTGAATTTTGATAAATACACAAGTTATAAGCTATGAAGTCAAGGTATGTCAAAATTATAGTTTACTCTACTTCAAACGTTCATAAAATATGCAATAATCATGATAATATCATCAAACCAATTGCATGCCCTCCGTATGGATGTTACAAAACCAAATTCGAAAGAAGCACATTAATATCTATTTTAGAAAAAAATTTATGCTCTATGAAGTCAATGTAACTTTTTTAAAATGACGTTTTCAGCAACATAGCAGTTTTAGTGGGAGAAAAAAAAAACCATTCAAATCAATTCAAAAAAAAGAAAAATATATATTTAGAATCTAGACAGAAAATCCTAAAAGACTCTATTTTACTTCATCTTCTGATTTCAAATGGTTTAACGATAATATGCATCTGAATCTGAAGGTTTTTTTTCAAAATGTAGACTTCAATGTCTGTTTAGGCAAAAAAATGTAACCCACTATTGTGGGATCACCCCGTTGGTATGTGGCGCCAACGTTCTTTAGCCCAAATTCCATAACGTTCCAACAAAATGTTCCCCATGTGCATGTAAATGCTATCTTTTCTTGGTCCTCAGGAGCAATATTTATTTGGTTATAGCCCGATAATCCATCCATGAATGAATACATTTGATAGCCTGATGTGATATCTATAATCATATCAATATTTGGTAATGGGAAATCATCTTTAGGAAAAGCTTTATTTAAGTCCCTAAATTCTATGCAAATCCTGATAGATTTATCTATTTTAGAAACTGGTACCACATTATAAATCCATAATGTATAAGCGATGACTCTTATGAATCCAGCCTTTAATAGTTTTTCCAGCTCTACTTTGACCAATAATTCCACATGTGGATGCATCTTCCTTAGTTTCTATTTCATAGGTTTAATTCCCGGAGCTATAGATAGGTGATGCATTATTAACTCAGGATCGAGTCCAAGCATATCAGTGTAAGAATGTGCAAAGTTGATCTTCTTCTCTTTAAGGAATTTAGTAAACTATATATTTTCTTCTTCTGATAATGATTGTACCAGGTGAACAAATTAAGGAGCTTCTGATGTTCCTAAATTAACTGGTTGTGTTGGTTCTATCAGAACTGAAGATCTTTCTTGAAAGTACCCAGGGAGGATATCAAGAATCTCATCTTTTGGCGCCTCTGAGAGGTTTTCACCATCAGATATGTCTTTTATTTTTACTATTTTTGAATATGAAACTGCCACAACATGGTTTTCACCATCAGTTCTTTGTTTTTTAATTTGTGACTAAGAAACTTGATATCCTCCTATGTCATGTTCATGCTCCTTGCATTGGTGGAAGAAGGATAGGGTTCACAAGCATTTAGATAACAGGTCAAAGTATAGTCATTGGGAAAGATCATGATAGGAGTAGGGTCTGAATTGGTCCAATCAATAAGGTTAGGGTTTACCAAGGATAATGATTTGGAGTTTTGCAAGGACAACATCGCGTCAACATCAAGACTATTAACTGACAAGACATGTTTTGTTAAGTTAGCTTCTATAGCGTTTAGATCATTAAGAGTCAAATCGTCATTATTAGGGTTATTGTTATTAATATGCGGACCTAACTCTAGCGACTCATCAGTTGAACTTTATTCTTATTATCTCATTAGATTGAAACATATAGCTTGTATCCTTTGAATTTCCTCTAGACCTAGTAAAGCACCAGTATTTCCATTAATAATCCTAGGTAGTGGTATCTCATCTTATTCTAGGACAACAACAGTGTTAGGAGAAGTGTTAGAAATTTCTCCTCTCTCCATTAGAGATTCAAATTTATGAATCACATATACCTCAATGTACATGGTAGCATCAGACATGTGATCCCATTCATAATCATGTGAATCTATTATTTAATCATCAAATCTATTTAAGAACTTAGTGATGGTTACCTGATGTACCCTACTAGCCATTTGTAGATCAAAGTGTGGTAAGTCTAGGACATGAAAAATTGTCACCAATTGCCCCCAGTTAGGATGTACATCTTGTTGTTGGGGTATCTCTTCATGAGTTTCTTCTAGCTATTGTATTTTTGCAGAGTCTTATGTTTCTTCCTCTACTTCTTGGACATCAGCTTGTGACAACAAAGGAACATGATGCTCTTGTTGTGCTACAAAAGTAGGTACATATATTTCTCCTTGATATTAGAGATACTAAGTACCGATGTGTAATAATCTTTCATATGTCCATGGTTCAAGTGTTGTTTCTTCTTCTTCATCATCACTTCCTTCATCAAAGGTTGGACCATCTCTTGAAGTAGGGTTTTCTGAATTGTTATTGAAACCTAACCATGTTTTGTCTTTGGTGTTTCTAAATTATGTGTATAGGTTAAATGAGTCCTTTTCCTTTATCTCCTAAAGGTCCCTTCCCTTTGTATCCCAGTTGTTTGAGAAGTTCATATCCTTTACCATACTTTTATGGGGATATCTCTACATGTTTTACCTCATTTTCTCTTTGTTCCCCTTTATAGAGCCAAGCCAAGACTGCCTTATCTTCTTTTTCATCCTCTTGAGAAGTAGAGGCTCTAACCATACCAGTTGATTTGTGAATGTCTTTTTATTTTGATGTAGTAGGTTTGAAAGATGAGGAAGGTTTCCCATAAGATATTGGAGACACTGGGATATTAGCCAATGATAGCATCATGTCTAATTTATATTCCCCCATACTAGTTTCTTCAAGTTCTAATGTCTTTCCAAAGCTTCTCATCACCATGTCTTTAGAAGTTTCAGGTGTGGATTCTTTTGGGACTTCCTTATTATGAGGAACCATACTGTCTTCTTTAACATTGTTGCAAGTGTAGCTTGAATCTACAGGAATTGTTACTTCCACCCCATTATGTGGGAATTTAATGCATTGATGGTAAGTAGATGGTACTGCTTACATTTCATGTATCCAAGGTCTCCCTAGTAATATGTTATATGCCAATGATAGATCAAGAACTTGACAAATCACATTACGTTCAATTGGTCCTATTCTTATTGGTAAAACAATGATCCCTTTGGATGATCTTTCTTCTTCATCGTAAGCCTTGATAGTTATCTTACTTCTTGAATCAATTGTTTGCTCTAAAAGACCAAATTTCTTGATTAGATTGAGAGTACATATGTTCAATCCTGTGTCTCCATCTATCAATACATGTTTTACATAGGATTTTTGAATCAAGACTTCAATGTGAAGGGGTTGGTTATGTGGATGAGTCAAGGACTTGTCATCTTGTTCTGAAAAGGAGAGGTAATGTGGAGCTGATATGTGATTGATCATTGCTTGGAACTTGTCTACATCAATATCTTTTGGAACATTTGTAGAATGTAGTGCCTGTTCAAGAACATCCCTATGCACTGAAGAGATCTTTAATAACTCAAATATAGAAATTTGAGTTGAGGTCCTTTGCAATTGGTCTACCAAGTTATAGTTTACAGATGGTATAGTAATTGTTTGTCTTGTCATTGTTGGTTTAGGAATTGTGACAATAGGTGCTTTAGAGGATGTCGCTTACTTAGATCAGGAGTTAACTCCTTTGATCGTGGCTTGTGCTTGGATTCATGTTACCACGTTCGAATGTGATGATGTGTCTTTGGAACCTTTAATAGTGATCACATTGATTGATTCACTTTTTATGTCCTACATGTTTATCACATTATCGTTATGGGAGTAGGTGTAATTGACTTCATTTCCTTTTCCTTTAGAATGTTCCCCTTTTTCACAA
Organism: Thuja plicata; assembly: GCA_018584345.1. NCBI lineage: Eukaryota > Viridiplantae > Streptophyta > Pinopsida > Cupressales > Cupressaceae > Thuja > Thuja plicata. The sequence goes on from MU228345.1 coordinate 453,287, forward strand.
TTAGGGAATGGTTTGTTATATGTCGTGTGATCTTCGTTAGTGGTATGTCCTTCCACTTTGATTTTGCCTCCCTCAATGAGATCTTGTATAATGTGTTTAAGCTTAACACAGTCATTAGTCTTATGGCTTTTGTTTTTATTAAAAACACAATAGGCATTGTCATTCCACCACCTTGGTTTAAATTTCGGTTCCCATGGTTTTGAATCCGCTGTTGTGAGGACTTTGTTATCCAAGAGAGTCTTCAAAATGGTCTCAAGAGGTTCTCCCAATGGAGTAAATGTTCTTTTAGGTCTAGACGTCCATGGTTTACTCTTGTTGGTATCATTGTTTGCTTTTGGTATTGTGGTTGTTACCTTAGCTTATTTGCTTGCTTGTAAGTTGTTTGTTAGATTGACCACTGTTGGTTTAGTGTTTGCATTGTATGCTTCTACCACTCCATCGCTAACAACATTCTTGTTCTTGTTCCACCATTTAGGTTTGTTGTTCTAGTTGTTAGATTTATTGTCACTTTGGAGTGTGATTTCTCCTTTCTTGACCATAACATCTTCGACACAAATAGCGTTCTTGATCATTCTATCAAAATGAGGTGAATCTTGCATTTGTAAATCATAGTTCATTTTGGGTACCAAGTTGTTGATAAAGATTTCCATATTTTTAGATTTAGGTATTTCTCCTGAGTATCTTGCAAAGATTCTCCTCCACCTTTGTAAAAAGTGTATAAAGGATTCACCCGTTCTTTGTTTCGTGTTATAAATTTCCATCATGGTTACGTTATGTTGTATGTTGTAGGAGTAATGTTGAACAAATCATTGGATAAACTCCTCAAAATATTGCGCACTTGGTGTGAGTTTGGAGAACCATTCCATAGCATTTCTGCCTAGACTTCCCAGAAATAGCCTCATTAGGTAAGTAGGTTCGTGCATGTACTCTATGCTTAGAGTGCAAAATTCTCTAACATGGTCATGTGGATCTGTTTCTCCCATGCACTTGTCATATTTGGGTCTTGCCATGTTAGGAGGAAACAGAGCCATGTTTATACTCTTGTCAAAAGGAAATGGACATATGTATTCCAAAGAGTAGTTTTTTGTAGGTTTAATCTTTTCTTGCTTGAGTGTCACAATTTCCATTTGCATTAAGGTTAATTTCTTGGTGAGGATTGAAATAGGTGTTTTTACCTCCTTTTCCTTTAGTCTATAAACATCATAATCTTTGGGAAGTTTGACTCCAAGAGAAGCCAAGTGTAGGAAGTATTTCTCTTTGTCTTCACCAATGATCTTTTTCAAGGTCTTTTGGAATTTTCTACTTTGTTTGAGATTTTTATACTCCTCTTCCATTATGTCTTCCTCATTATCAAAATCAAACAAAGGATGACCATGATTTTTTTCTTCTTCATGTCTCTCTCTATTGTCATGTTCTTCGCTATATTCATCAAAAGTTGCACTCCATCCTTGATGAGGTGCTTCCATTTAAGGTTAGCTTTGATCAAATAGGGGATTGTGAGATGTCTCTCATTGTTGAAACTTGAGTAATCTAGGAGGTCTCTCTGAGTCATTAGCAAGGTATTGATTACGTCTTGTGTTAACCATGAAAGCTGGGTCTCAACTTCGGTAAAGGTTTTCCAATTATGTCAATAAGATGTCAAATTGTCTAAATAGGTGGGTCCAAGTAGTGAAAGGGTGTTTGTGTTTGTTTTGAGTGAGTGATTCCAGCGTCAGAGGGTTAGAATGCCTTGATAGTGAGATGGGAATCAAAATATTTTGGTAAGTGAAAAGACCACATGTTTTGGGACCAATTGTGAGAATCCAAAAGGAAATGCAAGGTAGACTTCTAAACAAGTTGTGAAACAACGATAGGCAGACCAGCAAGAGCAACATGACCAGACTAAAGAACCAAAAGGGTATCTAAAAATATTAAGTTTCTCTAAGTGACACGTGTGCAAGTACCCACTATCCTAGATGCGACTCCCTAAATGTGAGCTTTGAAATACAGGATGTGAGCTTATGCAGACAAAATGTGATCCTATTTCCCACATGCGAGCCAGGATTTACTAAATGCGGTGAAGTTCCCTGAATGTGAGCCTATGCAACCAAATGTGACCTGAAACTAAATAGATGAGAGCCTCTGATGGATTTGCAAATTTTTATGTCAGTTTGTCTTGAAATACATGAAATTTTTTCTAATAACAGGGTTTGTCTTAGACTTTCCAGAGAGGTATTAAACATCATGTATGTCAGGGATTGAAATTTGTTGCTTGTTTTGAGGATTTATCTTCTTAGTGAGTTTTTAGGACACATCAAGCAATGTTCATTAAGGTTACAAAAACACATCCCTATTCCCTAGATTATAGGCATAGAGTGAAAATCTTTTCTCGTAGGCTCAGGCACACACTCACATGCTAATCAGAATACAACCATCACCAAACATGCAATGGCTCTAGTCATGATGTCGTATTAGCCAACTCCAAATGAAAGTGAGGGCATGAAATGATGAGTATTTTGGGGCAATTACTATTTGCCTTGCACAAATATTATCACCCTTTCAGAGATAAACCAAGTAGTTTTTGACTACAAGTGTTGTTTAATTATGGGCATCTGATCGCAATCATCCCCCATAGAATTGCACAAGGCAAAATTGAGGCATATAGTCCTATGAGTAATAAAATGTGTGTAGTCTCTCAAGCAAGATTCAAGCGGCTCCGCTCTACACACACTTAAGCATGTTCAAGGAATGATGTCAAAATTCCAAGAACAAAACTGACTATGTCTTCCAAGGCTTTGACCTACAAGGAAGCATATTGATTATAGTGAGTTGGAAGGGTTGGCGTAAAACCTGTCCTCACTTGGGTCATTCCTAGGAGATTTTTTCCTCAACCGACAGTCCCTTTAATGTTTTGAAAGCAATTACAAAGGATTGACAACTTAGGAGTCTAGATTTTTGATTCTTCAAAAGAAGAAGAGCATACTCTCCTATTCCATGGTGTTTTCTCCACAAGCACATAAAACATGTTCATTTACTTCAGATTTTATAACCCAAATCTCAATCCCCCATGACGAGTTTTTGAATCTTCCAACTTGGGAAAAAGAGCAAATCCTCTAGTTGGACTAAGTAATGTGTTTAAATCTAATTTGAAGTGCCTATTGTAATAATTGACAAAACATGTAAGCAAAGTTTGTTTGTTCAATTTACCCAATTTAAATGAGTTTGCTTGTTCAATTACTTTCAACTTTAGACGATTTTCTTGTTTATTTACCCAAATTCTTACCAAGTGTTAAATTGAATTTTGAGTTTCTAATTTTCCTTACAGGAAAAGAGCATAATCCTCTAATCAATATACCAAATGGAAGAAAATATATTTAAGTTTGAAAGCTTGCAAAAATAAAAGTTAAGTTGAACGATTTGGCAACCTGCAAACCACAAATTAGAAATTTATTTCCAACTTTTTAACAAAAAAGTCTCTGACAACAACTTGCAATAAAATGTTAGGATGTTCAAAACACAGAAACAGTCATGGTTAGCAGATTAGTGGTTAGACTTTTACATTTGCAAATAAACCAACCAAATGTGACTGTATTTACTGAATGCGATCCTAGAAATCTTGTATGCGATTAAGGATCCTAGAAACAAGCCTTTGCAACTAAAAGCAATGTAGGAATTACCTGATGCAATCTTTCACTGGATGCAAGTTTTGAAATCATGGATGCGATGATCTTTCCCAGATGCAAGCCTTTGCAACTAAAGGCGAGATTTGGTCACTAAATGCGACTTTGTACCTAAAAACAGAGAACATAAATGAATGAAAATAGTCTTAGAAAAGAAGGATAAACCTGAGGATTTTCCCCACGGTGGGCTCCAAAAATGTGTGTGTATTTTGTGGACCTACAAGCTGTAACACAACACTTCAATATGTCATTATATTAGTGATAAAAACATGAAAAAACAAAGTAAAAGCACACAGAAATCACTAAAACCAACATATTTATTCGTATCTAAGAAGATTTTGATAAATGCTATAATTTGCCCTCAGAATATACATAAATCAGTGACACATTCATGCTTAGAATGGAATATTCGAGTAAAATGCAAGCTAAATGCTAAAGTAAAGTTCATTTTAGTGCTCCAAGATGAAAGATTATGAAATTCTACGAATGTTGAGCTAAAATGCATTAAGAAATTAGGACAACATAAGTATACATATGCATTAAGAAATTAGGACAACATATGCATGAAGAGCTCCTTCCAAGGAACTATAGAGTATACATACTTTCGGCGGTTGATGAAGTCCCACTTCCTAATATGATCTCTGGTCCGGATCTCGATCGTGTTTTTATTATTAATTCAATGCTACATTTTAGTGATGTCCGTCATGTTATGGGTGAACATATCTTGACCCCAAGAACCAGGATTGTGGTCTACCCTTCACAGTTGGCGTCGGTTTTTTTATCAAATTTGATGGACATGCTACAATCGACGGATATGGTGGTTTATGTTGCGAACAAGATAGTTCGGCCCCAATTTATACAGGGTACTCGAATCGTGGAAGCATTACAACGATATGAACTATGGTCTAGCAATGCACTGGTGGGGGGTTTGTTTACACATCAAGATCTTATAGCTAGTCACGAACACCTAATGGCTTACGATAGCTTCAAATGGGCGATGGAGAAAAAAAGCTTCCGAACCTTACACAACACTCTACAGATTGTGGGTGCGGCCATTGGAAAGCCTCTGGTGGATAAAATTAGGAGCCTCGCACATTCGATATTGGATTTGCTGTTATCCCCTCTGCCCCTGGTTCAACACCCGAGTGGTCACATAGATTCATATGGCAACATAATACAAGTCCCTGACTTGAATGCTCCCCTCTCACCTGGACTATCTTCTAACATTCGGCCTTTGCAACAACATCTATCTAACGGTTGGGAAGTCGACAATGTCGTTGATTTACCAATAGGATGGGAAAAGGCTTGGGGATCGACTGCAGCCGAGCCTATGGAGGAATAAATACAGTTTAGTTATCTATGTTCGAGCATCCGAGACAACATTTTTTTGCAGCCATTTTGTCTGTTACTTTCAGGACTTCGAAACTATTCAATAGAGGTTAATTTTGTTTAAATATGAGTAATCCTGTCATATAATGTTAAAAGAATCAACAGCATTGTTGATCTATGTCTTCCATCAGAATGCTGAAGTTTTTGTGAAGATAGTTATTCTGATGCTGTATCGAATATAAGATAGTGGTATTAAAGATAGATATAAATGTATATATGGTTATACATATTTTTCAGACTCAGGAGTTTCTTATGAAACATATATGTAAAATGGTCATATTTTGTAATATTGTATACGGCTAAGATAACGGGGTTTCTTCCTGATTCTTCCACGGGGGAGTCTTTGAATCAGTTAATATTAATAAAATATGGTGGTTATCCCACTTTGGCTTAAAAAAAAAAACATAAGTTTTCAAATGAAATTCTAAAATTAGGGGCCCATTGAGCTCAAAATTCATCCCTTTTATAGAATAATTTGAGGAATGAGAGGTCAAGATTGATTTGTGAAGAGAGGTGGAGATTGAATCTTTTGTGATCCATGTGAAGTGATCCAAGTGATTTAACTCCCATTAGCTAATGAATTGACTTTTCCTTTTGTAAGTGAGGAGTTGTAATTAGGAGATTTATTTAATTCCTTTTAATTAATTACCTTATCCATGCATTTAATTATTTTGATTTAATTAAATAGACCAATGTAATTAATGTGAGTTATTGATGAAATCACTTTAATTTTAGGAGATTAAATTGATTTTTTTTAAAATTATGCAAATTAATTGAGTAATTGTCTTGACATAATTATGGGTATGATCACACTTAGGGCAAATAGGGTCTCTAGTCAGAGCAAACCAAATTAGGGTGGTTACACATACAGGCACTTGCAATGCTATTACGAGTGGATATGTCCTAGCCAAGCAACTATTGAGAGTGGGATACTATTTTCCTTCTATGGAGCATGATTTTTGTGAGTTTGTTAAAAATGTGTGCCGTGCCAGCAGTACGAAGACTAGATCCATTTACTAGCACAAGGTATTCAAGCTATTTCTATACCATGTCCTTTTTCTACATGGGGCTTTGACCTTGTTTGCAAGATCCACCCTTCCTCTTCTAATGGCCATAAATATATCATTACGACTATGGAGTATTTCACCAAGTGGATAGAAGTCATTCCACTCACCCTCATTACCGAAGTCTAGATCTCCAAGTTTATCTTGTACCACATCATTTTCTATTTTGGAGTCCCTTCCACTATACTCACCAATAACGGTATTCCATTCAAAAACCATCACATACAAGACCTGAATGATACATTCCATATCCAGCACCATTTCCCATAAGTAAATGGCCAAGCCAAGGCAACCAACAAAACCATTTTGTGTATCCTCATAAAGGTTGTCAATGACTTTGGTCGTGACTTCAATCTCCACCTTAAAAATTCCTTATGGGATTATTGAACTAGTGTCCAAACCTCAATTAACACCACTCCATATACTCTTATTTATGGTGTCAAGGTCATCTTTCCAATCGATGTTGGATTGTTGTCTCTACGGATATCTTTGAGAGACTTCATCCGATGAAGATTGTCGTGTAGTAAGGCTTACTTAGTTGGATCTACTTGATGAACAATGTCAAAAAACCTATAACCATCTCCACATTTACCAAAATAGGCTCAAGAAATATTATCAAAAGAAGGTTCACCCTCGTGAGTTTGAGGTGGGTGATTTGGTCCTCAAAGAAAACCAGAGAAACTAGGAATATTGGGACAATAAAGGAAAGTTTGAACCTAACTGGATTGGTCCATATATAGTCACTACTAAGTATGGTTCAAGAGCCTATTAGTTATCTACTCTAGAAGGGGAACCCCTTAATGATCTCCTTAACATTCTACATCTCAAGAGGTTTATGCATAATCTGTGGGCATGTATCCCCACTTTTCAAAATCTGAAAAATACAAAAAAATAATTAAAAAACTTGAAAAATACAAAAAAAAGAAGAAGAAGAAGAAGAAGAAGAAGAAGAAGAAGAAGAAAAGTGAAAAAGTGAAAAATATTAAAGATAAATAAATCATCCTATGGTGAAAACCAATGTTGGTGGTTCCTTGCATAAGTATGTGTGGTGAAAACTTGGTGACAGGTGTCACACACAGTGGGACAATGACATTATCCCGTACGTTCTTGTTTTATCCTCTCTAATGGTATCAACATTTATCCAGTTGTTCCATCCTCCATCCACCTCTTTTTCTCTATATTGAATATTCTCTCACATCCTCATCCTATTTATTATGCCTACCATGGTTAGGAGTCCAATGAGATATTTGTGTGGTTGTTTCATGTACATAGTTTGTCTTTTGGTTCTTGTCTCATTGTATATGGGTTTTTAGTTGTATATATTCCTGATTTTCTTAGTTTTTGCCATGTGAGTTGTATATAAGTGTCAATTTATGTTGTCAGAGTCATGTTCCTTCATCTAGTACTTCAATGATCATTTTAGAGAATCCTTGTCATATTTGTTCATCTTGAGTGTCTTTTTTCCTTAGTTAGTCACTTGTCATCCCACCATTAGTCTGAGAAGGATGCATCCCTCCTCAAGTTATACAAATCAAACCTTATTCATTAGTTATCCAGTTTTGGCAAAAGATATTTGGGACATTCATATTGGCCTTGGTTCTTTTAGATTTTTATTTATCTCTCTTAGAGCTCTCTCGTTTGGTCTCCTCAAGGTTGCCACGATCTTTTATATCATGGCATGCTGCAAATGGTAAAACCTAGGACATGATTTAGGTTTTCTTTGCTTTTGTGAATGGTCTATATTTTTCCCTTTCACTTCAATGTCTAATCTTTGGGGTCACATGGTGCACTGGGGCATATCGCTTGTTTTTGGTTCTTCCAGCACCGTATCCACCAAACTCCTTTGTGGATCTTGTGTGATGTTGATCCAACCTTTTCTATTTGGTGCGTTAGTATTATGCACTATCTATGACACAACCTTGTTTCTTCATACCTTGGCTAGTCATTTATGGTGATAAATCAAAACAAGTGCTCATTACATGACAACTCATTTTCAAAGGGTGCTCAAGCTCCATGATCATTTCATTTGCATTTTTCATCATTCATACTAACCTAGTTATTCTTCCAAATTAGTTGTGATTGAAATGTGAACATGGCCCCCATCCTTTTGCCTCCATCTTGGATGGTGTCTTCTGTGGTCATTTCTTAGAGCACTCACATCTATAGTTAGCCAAACTGCATGTTTAGTTAGTTGCATAAACATATAGCTTGTAAGGTCATGTCATTCATCTAGTTGCACTATCTTTCATTCTACATACATATTATATCACCACATTCTCAATAATGCTGCATACATAAGCATTATCCTAACATTCTATTTTATTTGCATTAGATGTAGTTTCATACATGCACAAACATAACAATTAATGGTATTACATGTCTGCATACATATCCCATCCTGAATTAAACATGTATGTATCTCACATAAAGCCTCACACATAATCATATCATACACATCATATGCATCACATCTAACTCATATCACATCACATCTTGCATTGTAAACTCATTAGTACATCTCATGTAACAATCACAATATCATTGTGTAGACACCCTAAAATGGACAGACTTGCGACTTTACATTAAAAACACTAATTTCATCTATTAATTAATAGTATTTTAATCGTTAATTAATCATCTATTTTCTTATAAATTCATTCCCCAAATCATCTAAATCTTCTAAATTAATTAAATAATTAATTGTATTTATTTAATTAACCTTAATTGATTAATTTCCATTAATTAAAGTCAATTTCCTAAAGTTTAAATTGAAATATTTAAACTTACGAATTAAATTAATTTAATTTCATTCAATAATGCAATTCTAAATAAAAAAGAATTCAATTATCTCACATGTTGAAAACTTTAATTTCAAAAATGAATTAAATATTCAATTATCTTCAAAGAGATAACTTTTAATCAGATCACATGGGTTACTCCACCCACCTCTTTAGTTCAAAAAGGTAACTCATAATTAGCTCTTCAGTTAACCAAACTCTATCTCCTCTCTCCTAGTTGAAGAGGTGGAGTTTATTGATGGCTTCTCTAGTTTCTGTTGATTTCAACCATTCATCTTCCTATCTCTGGGATTGATCTCAACTGTTCATCTCATTCTCAATTCCTATATAACAAACCCTTCATAACCATTTGAAGGATCCAGGATTTCAAGCTCATATGTGCCATTACTCTGTCAGATTGGTTCAAGCATCAAGCCATCTTGCGATCACACACACATTCAATACCATATTCTCGATGCTCCCAAGTCATAGACGTTGCCCACACCAATACTAAGCATCACACAAACAGTGTTTCAAAAGGAGTAGAGAGAGACAATAAAAGCTTCAAGCAATTGGGTTTACATTCATTTATTTTCCTCTTATTTGCTTGTACATTTTATTGATTTGTAGTTTTGTTATTAGTAGTTATTTCTATCAATTTCCCCCATTGCAAATCGGTGCTACTAACCCTCGTAATTGAGAGTGATACAAATTTTGATCCAGCGTACCTTAATTGATTAATTTCCATTAATTAATTAATTAATTAAAGTCAATTTCCTAAAGTTTAAATTGAAATATTTAAACTTACTAATTAAATTCTTCCAATTAAATTAATTTAATTTCATTCAATAATGCAATTCTAAATAAAAAAGAATTCAATTATCTCATATGTTGAAAACTTTAATTTCAAAAATGAATTAAATATTCAATTATCTTTACAGAGATAACTTTTAATCAGATCACATGGGTTACTCCACCCACCTCTTCAGTTCAAAAATGTAACTCATAAGTATCTCTTCAGTTAACCAAACTCTATCTCCTCTCTCCCAGTTGAAGAGGTAGAGTTTACTGATGGCTTCTCTAGTTCCCTTTGATCTCAACCATTCATCTTCCTATCTCTGGGATTGATCTCAACCGTTCATCTCACTCTCAATTCCTATATAACAAACCCTTCATAACCATTTGAAGGATCCAGGATTTCAAACTCATATGCGTCATTACTCTGTCAAATTGGTTCAAGCATAAAGCCATCTTGCGATCATACACACATTTGATATCATATTCTCAACGCTCGCAAGTCATAGACGTTGCCCACACCAATACTGAGCATCACACAAACAACATTTCAAAAAGAGTAGAGAGAGACAATAGAAGCTTCAAGAAATTGGGTTTACATTCATTTGTTTTCCTCTTATTTGCTTGTACATTTTATTGATTCGTAGTTTTGTTATTAGTATTTTATTTCTATCGATTTCCTCCCATTGCAAATCAGTGCTACTAACCCCTCGTTAATTCAAGCTTGGGTAATAGATCTTGATCAGTGCATACATTTTGGTGAACCCAACGTGAAACAAATAGCCCAAGAATCACTTGAAGACAACAAACATGATTTTCTGGCCTCGATCGTACGACCGAGGATTCTTTTTTTTGTTAATTTTTTGATATCATTGTAATTTTGCAATCGTCAGTATTTTGCCGCAATTGACGAAAATGTGTCGCAATCAACTAGTTTAATGCCGCAATTTTATGTGGGTTGAGCAATCCTTTTCTGTAATATTTAAATCTTTGTTTCTGGTATTTTTTCGCAATTGCCAAAAGTTTTCCGTAATCGCCAAACGTTTGCCGCAATTGCCAAAAGTTTGCCGCAATTGCCAAAAGTTTGCCGCAATTGCCAAAAGTTTGCCGCAATCGCTAGAAGATTTTTGCAATTGACAGGATCATTTCGCATTCACTATTTTCTGTTAAAATTTGACTCTTTTTTCTTGGTTTATGTGCAGGACTGAACAAATCACCAAGAACAGAGAAAAGTGGGCCATTGTGAGTATTAATTGTTTCAAAAGCATTTCTCGGTTACACAAGTTTTGATTGCAACATTTTTCGGTACTAATTTGTCATTTTAGCTTGTGTCATGGAAATAGATCTAACAAAGCAACCTAAAATTCACTCATTTGTCATTTTAGTGCTTAAAAAGAACATTACATGCCAAACATCACAAATCTCACTTTTCCAAATTGGTGCTTAAAATTGACGTGGGGGTTAAGAATTGAACAAAGGCAAACAAACTTTCAAATTTGGTGCTTTAAAATTGAACAAGCAATCATCACCTACTTTTGGGCTTTAAAATTGAACATTCTTGCTTGTATGGGTGATTAGCTTAATTCACATTTTGAACTTTGGGGTTTAAAAGATTAACCTTGTGTCTTGAGTCCATGGTGCACTTGCACACTTTCTGTTAGCTTAATAACCTTTATACTTTTTTAGAAAGGCATGTCTGGGGAATGCGCTTCTTCCTTAGAGAATGACCTTAAACTGGTAATCCTTTTGATCGGTATATAAACAAGACGTGAACCAAAGTTGTATTTTATATCTAGCCAAGCTCGGGCAAGGTGTGTTGATAATAGTCTGGATTGGGTGAATTATCCCTAATGAGCTAGTGTAGTCAACTAGACTCTTAAGTGAGTCACATAAGTACAAACCGATTGGATAGACGCCATGGACCCTACTAGAACCTTGTTAAAATAAAGGCCAACCTGATTCACCTCTAAACAGATACCTTATTATAGTGCAAGGGGTTGCAGAATTTCCCTCCAAGATTCCCAACATATGTGTTCCTGGGTATTGTGTTAGTGAAAGAGATCTTCACTAGCACGACAACAATATCTGGCAATGACAAAAACATGGGCACCTACGTCATGGACCTTCGTGTCCTAGTCATGTGACACTTTTTGTGTGAGATAACAAACATTCAATCATTGGGCCTATAATATTGTATTTGACAGCCAAATTTGCCTTAGATTAATTTGTTTGTCCTTATGTCAAAACCCGTGCTAGATTACAAAACACATTATCCATTGTGCTTGTTCTTTTATCAGTTTCCAAAATGCAAAACAAATATTAAAAATGTCAAAATGAGTCCAACATGTTAAAGTCTAGGGTGTCAACAATCAAGCTATTCTGAAAAACAGAAGTCTTGTTCCTGAAAATCAATTCTATCAGACAGTGAAGTAAATTGTTAGTTTTTTTTTAGACTGTCTCCCCTTTACTGCAATTGCTTGCATTTTGCCGCAATTGACGGAAGTTTGCCACAATCATTCTGTTTATTGCCACACTTGACATCTTTATTACTGCAATCAGTGATATATTACTGTAATCAACTAGGGACTTTACCACAATCGGTGGAGGTTTTCCGCACTTGACCAGAGACTTTAAAAACACATGTTTTTACCTAAAACCTTGAAAATACTCTTCATTCTGTGTAAAAGATCAGTGTATATCCTAGAAAAATGTGAAGAACATTATGTGAATCTCTAAACTTTAAAGATCATCCATTCTTTTAAATCATGATTATCGTCCAAGCATTGTTAGTTTGAAAGTTCAAACTTGAAATATGTTGATCACGTTATCTCAATATCATCATATCTCTATCAGTGACTTTGTCCCAGGCAATAGTCAAGAATCTAGTTCTTACATGACCAAATATTTGAGATCGAGATAAATCAGCATCTGTCCCTAAAATTACCCTTGTCCAAACATAACTCTGACTCTCCTAGAAAGGTTATCCTTTTCTATTTGCTTTATATCACTTGTTTTAGTCAAAAAATCTGGACAACACTATGTCTGACACACCTTATGGAGAACCTTACACTAGGTTAAAGGATAGGACACAACCTGATGAGTCCTATATCAACCAATTTACCTCGTGGTAAAAAGAGAAATATGATAGCCCATTTCCCCCATATGAAGAAGAATAAGAACCCAAAAACTATGATGACAACAACCCTCTTGTCTATTCAGAAATTTTCCCCGAGTTGACACACGAACAATGGCAAACTAATATCCCCATGCAACAAGTGCAAGACCTGCAAAATCAACTAGAGGATCTTCAAAGTCAACCAAAGTATTACACTATAGAGGACTTGTATCCCTACCCTATTGACTATATATCTCAGATCACATCACATGTCAATGAACGTCCTCTTATTTTCTCAAATCCACTTCTGATGACTTCCCAAATAAACACAATTGAAAATATGTCATCCTTGGGAGACCAATCTAAACCTTTCAAGAGTTTAATTCAAAAATTGGTTCATAGACATCATTCTATTATTAAGCAAGATCAAAATCATCTACCCATGTCTAGCAAGGCTCCATTCCAAAATAATAACATTGTTGACACATCTATCTCCTATGAATAAGTTGTCACACAAAGAGCCTACATGTTTCCCATTAGTCCTTCATCCCCTGAAGAATCATAAGAGAAATCTTTTCCATTCTTATCAAATGATATATCCAGTGATGAGACCTCCCAAGGATTATCCACAATAGATTTCAATGTTAATCCCTTTTATGACTCATCTATCCTAGATCCAATGCCACCATATGCTCCATTCCTAGACGAACCTACTCCAGAGAGTCTCATTCAAAATCCTTCTCCCTCATGTCAAAACATTGAACCCTTCCAAGAATCCACCATACATATTCCAATTAATACCCTATGTCAAGAGGATGATGCAAAGCATGAAGAAAATCAAGATCAAAATCCCAAGAATGAACAAACCTGTGTAGTTTTTGACCAAGCTCTTATACTTCTAGAAACTCATGAAGATTTCACTACCCTTGTCCATCCTATCCAAGTTGATCCCCTTCCATCCTAAGAAAAAATTTTCCTTCCAAGTCTTGTGGACCTTCCACTTCCCATGTCTAAGCAAGATCATGACATCCCACCCATTCTCCCAAATGATTCTATCCAATTTCATGAGAAATTCACCCTTAAAATTGAGTCAAATTTTCTCCTCCCAAGTCTTACAGACCTTCCACTTCCTATTCCTAAACAAGATCCTGACATCCTTCCCTTTCTTTCAAAGGATTCCATTCACAGTCAAGAGAAAATTGCCCCAAAAATGGAGTTTTATGGTCCTCTTCCAAGTCAAGATCAAAGTATCCCTTCGCCTTCACTCCACCACAAGATCCCATCATCCCTCCAAATCCTCCTCATGATCCTACTATTCCTTCATCTCCATGTCCTAATCCTCCATTTTCTCCACAACATTATATCCTACCAAATGATCTTGTCACTGCTCCTATTCCATCACAAGATCCTACCATTCCTCCTAATCCCCTTCATGATCCCAACAAATTTATGCAAGTTGTTCATTAACCCCATGCATTTCAAATGGATTCCTCTACTTCCATCTAGCCTAGTCCACTTCATGATCCTATTGTTTCTTCCATATCATATCCACCTCAAAATGGACTCACATCTTTTAGAAAGTATCCTATTGGTCAAAGAAAGCATTATCAAGTCAAAGGGTTAGACCTCCATGAACAAAGTACATTAAAACCCTTTCATATCAAAGAAAATTTGGATGGTCATGGCCTCCATAACAAAACTCATTCTCAAGATGTTGGTACCCCTTCCAAATCCAAGTCCAAACATATACCATCCCCTTTACCCCTTCCATAGGTCCATATATTCATCCATCCACTAGTTCACAATCCACTTCTCCTTTCCTAAATCAACGTTAGCAAAGGCATAGATCTTGGACAACCTTCCACTCATCCAAAAAGTCTCCATACCATTATTATGCATCCATTTATTACATTCCCCTTTCAAGCCATTTTGATGCCAAAATTAAGTTCCATAAGTCGAGAAATCCACATGCGGTCAAGGATCAACATGTCCATTCTAATTGACATGTAAAAACAAAGAAAAATATGATCCAAAAAGAAAACAAAATGTACAAAAGGCCACAAAGGCCCCTTGAGCAAAAAGAAAATTCAAAATCAATATGGGTTCCTAAATATCTTGTAGAAACAATGTGTTCTAAGGGCCCACAAAAGAATAAAAAATCAAAATCCACATGGATTCCTAAGAAGCTTCTTGAAGCACAGTATACCAAAGAAAAATCCAAGTTGGCATCCTAAATTTCTATCAATCCATTTAAACATCTCCAACCTTACAAATATATTTTGGGTCCTTATGTCCCAAAATTCATAACCATTCCTCCACCAAATCCAAAATCTCTTTTTCTTCCATCAAATACAAAATATCTTTTTCCTCCATCATTCCATCACCCCTCAAGGTGTGTGCCAATGTTTTTATTTCCCACATATCCATCCACTCAAAATCAATCCTTCTCGCAATCCCTCCATTATCCAACACATATATTCCAGTCTTCCATTCATCCTCTTGTCCAATCCTGCGCATAAACCATCACCCTATCCCACTTCATCCATTTTTATCCCCCTTTTCCATCACCCTATCAACATCTATTAGCATACCTTCAATAACCATTATCTATTGTAACACATATTACAAGGTTACAATTTGAAGAGCACTATTCTTATTTCCTTCCTCCATTTCCTATCATGAGTATATTATCTTGTAAAAAAAGTCAAAAAAAGAAGAAGAAGAAGAAGAGGAAGAGAGAGAGAGAGAGAGAGAGAGAGAGAGAGAGAGAGAGAGAGAGAGAGAGAGAGAGAGAGAGAGAGAGAGAGAGAGAGACATACACNAGAGAGAGAGAGAGAGAGAGAGAGAGAGAGAGAGAGAGAGAGAGAGAGAGATTCATCCACTAGTGAAACCTGGAAAATAGGCACATTGGGCAAGTACCATGATGAAAACTAGGAAAATAGGCATCATGTGTAATCTACAAACCTCTTGCATTCTATACATGGGGGCATGTTCCATCCATATTTTCCTATCATATCATATCCCTTTCATTTCCTCCATTAACCTATATCCCTCATATCCCTTATCTTATCAACGTCCATATTTCCTTTTTTCCAACTTTGATCTTGACAAGGCTAGGGATCTCCCTAGAAGCATCACATGTCCTATATGTTTCATGTTGTCCACATCCCTATGGTCCATATTTCTTATCTTTTCACAGTCTTGAATCCATATCGCTTCCCCTTGTCCATTCTTGATCTTTCTTTCCCTATCCATGTCCTATCATTATCCTATCAAATCCCTCTCTTGGTCTTGATAGAAAATACAGATAAAAAAATGCAAACCCTGTTTTCAGCATCTGCTTGGCTAAACAATTGTCTTAGAAACCCATAACATTAGACTGCTTATTTCAGGATTGGACACTCTAAATGGTTGCTAATTAGATCATTCAGTCTCATTTAATTATCGACCAGGGACGTAAACTTGGAATGGCATCTGCAAAGTATATGCTTCAAACTCTCTTGATTCTCATGGCTAAACCTATGAAATTGAAATGCATTAAGCTTCAGAAAATCTATTCTAACTAAAATAAATGCTCTTACTCTAGGAAAAAAGTAATCACGGATAGGAACTTCTCTACCCGCCTATGTTGCAGGAACAGTCTACTAGTTATGTTACTAGTGGCTACATGAACAATAGAGTTCTATTTTACTTCTCAATAAATATGGAAATGATTTCTACTCTAACAAAGTAATTCACTCACCAAGAGGGCCGCCTTATATGAGTGAACAAAAACACAACCAATCTAACATAATTGAACTCAACTTGTGCATTCTATTCATTCATGGAAAATACACTTGGATAAATAAAATAGTATTACAACTATATCAGCTTCTATTCAGACATATCAACTAACTTGACTAACTCCAAAAAGTTACAATAGTCATCTTATTTAAATGAAATATACAACTATTCCCTAAATCTAAGATCACTCTATTAATGAGGATCATTACGAATACATAATGTTTCATAACATAAATATTAGTCATAGAGAATAAGTCTTCCTAGAATATAGTACATGGCGGCTCTAGATCTGCGCACTTCTTTTAACAAAAAACTGTATTGACTTGTTCTTCATGCGAAAATCTTGTAGCAATGCCTTAACTTACTTCAACTGCTTGCTTGACTTCTTCAACATGATGGCGTCTTTGCATCAACGGCTGGCTTTTGACTTCTTCAACATCACCATTTTGATCTTGAATACGCCATGACTGATCCCACAAAATGATTAATGCACACACAACCTCTGAGACATACATATTTTCATCATTAATATTAGGAAAGAAGTGCTAATTTCTAATTAATACTCTTGCAAGGCACATGGCTACAGGAAGGAAACTACCCACAAACATAGCAGAGGAAATAGGATCATTCATTAGCATACAACTACTACATTTTATCATTTCATCCATCAGTTTCAAGCAAATATACTATGTTCCCTTATCATCCACTTTACTACTTATGTCCTTACACATACAAAATATACATATAAAACCATTAGTCTAAGTATCTATTTTGCAAGTAAACTGCTAGAAAGAAAATAAAAAGCATTTGAAAATATGGTCTTTTAAGAGGCTCATCAGCATCCTCTTGACATGTCCACTCTTGTCAACCACATTTCAATCAATGCACCATGTCTTTATCTTATCTTGTCATGTCAAGTCCCTTATCTTGCAAAGAAACATGTTATCCCATCTCGTGGATAGCCCTTGGCATCTAAACAACTTCAAGACATACTAAGATACTTTTGACCTTCATCCATCTATGAGTTCATCCATCAATCCATAATTTCCTAGCCTTGCTAGACTGGGGGCAATCTGCAAAAATTCTATGTGGGGATTTGACCTAGTGGGTAAGATTACAACAACCTCGTCTAATGGACATAAGTACATCATTGCAGAAACAAAGTACTTTACTAAATGGGTGGAAGCCATTCCTCTCACTTACATCACTGGAAAATAGATCTCAATGTTTATACTCAATAACATAATCTGTCGGTATGGAATTCCTCAAACCATCCTGACAAATCATGGTACACCTTTCCAAAATAAAGATGTTGAAGATCTTTGTGAACAGTTCCAAATCAGACAAGGTTTATTTTCATTCTATTATCCATAAGGGAATGGTCAAGTTGAAGCAACAAACAAAACCAATTGAAAATATTGAAGAAAATAGTTAATGCATCAGGGCGAGATTGGCATTTACAGCTTAGTCCCGCATTATGGGCATACAGAACTAGCATAAGGACACCTATAAGAGCAACTTATTTCTCACTAGTATATGGATCAGAGGTGGTCCCACCCCTCAAAGTGGAAATCTCATCCTTGAGAATTTCATTGTGATGAAGACTACAGAGTAGCAAGGCTTAGTGAGCTGGAACTATTAGACAAAAGAAGACAAAATGCATTCAACCACTTACAAGGCTATCATAATCACCTTAGAAGGAACTATCACAAGAAGGTGAGGCCATGAACCTTTGAGGTAGGATACTTGGTCCTTATGGAGAATCAAAAGAGCCAAGTAGAGAGAGTGAAACCAGGAAAGTTCAAGCCTAACTGGCTAGGACCTTACATCATTGTCACATCTAGCAATAGTGGGGCATACCAACTGGCAACACCAGAAGGAGATCATCTCCCAGGATACATAAACAACATGCACCTCAAGATGTTTTATGCTTGAGGTATCAATGGTTAAGACAACTATCTATATATCTAGAAAATACCAAAAAACATTTAAAAAAAAAATACAAAATGTTACCTTGGTGAAAACCTG
The DNA here is from genome assembly GCA_018584345.1 of Thuja plicata. Classification (NCBI taxonomy): domain Eukaryota; kingdom Viridiplantae; phylum Streptophyta; class Pinopsida; order Cupressales; family Cupressaceae; genus Thuja; species Thuja plicata. Next base: position 471,897 of record MU228345.1, read on the forward strand.
GCAAACAGACGCCTTGGCGACAAAAAAATCAAAAGGAAAGAACAAGGTAAAGAGAAACAAAATCGCTCTCTCAGTGAAAACCTGGCAAACAACTGCTATTGAGTAGGTACCTTGGTGAAAACCTGGCAAATAGACGCCAAGTGTTCAAATCCAGCTTCACCATCAATGAACTCCATGATCAAAAGCTTGAGCTCCCCGCATACAAGGTTGACTACCCAAGCAATTTCTAGAAGCACAATCCCCTCTGACCACCAACACTTATCCATGGTTAGTACTAGTCCACCAGACTAGGGGCAATTCTAAAAGTCCTGAAAAAAATAGTCTTCATAAAAAACAATAAAAAAATTACAAAATCCCAAAGCAAGAAAACCAGCTCGGTTATCAACAAAGCAAAGGGTGATCAAGCCAAGTCAATCAATGTCAAAACCATGACCTTTGTGAATCAGGATTGGGCCCATATGACACAGCTTTATCAACTATAAAATATATTAGCAAGCAAACTAGAAACCAAGCCAATCAATCAAATGTCAAAACCATGAGCTTTGTGAACCAACATTGGACCCATCTAACATAGCTTGATCAACTATCCAAAATGATCAAAATCAATCAACCAATCAATTAAATCAATCATCTTACCCAATGATGAATACGCTCAAAAATAGACAAATCAGTCTTATATGAGTCATCTTTTACTGAAACCAGACATAATAAAGCATTCGAGAATCAATCCAATCAAGAGAATCAAGCTAAATCAAGGAACAAACAACTGTTGACTAGGTCAGTCAGTTGGTTAGATGTCAGTCTATATTTCGCAGTTATGTTCTTACACTACTCCAGGATCCACCACATGAGGAGAGTAGCTATGATGGATCATGACTTATTTTCTTTGATTGTTGTCTTTAGAATGTTTCATTTTGACTCGGGGGCAATGATGATTTAGGATAAATGCGGTAGGCAGTGTCACTTATCTAGCAGCCACGCAGTTCCACGATATGAGCTTAACTCTGGGAAAGAATTGGACATTCCTTCTCTATTATCTTCTTTTTTGTTACCAATAGAATCATAGCAGTATCTAGATGGTCTGAGATCTGGGTACATTGGATTTCTATCTTGGTTATTTTGTCTTTCTTTTCAAAGTCAAGATTTCATAGCGGTATCCAAATGGTCTGAGATCTGGGTGCATTGGAATTCTATCTTGGTTTTATTTCTTTTTCGAATTGTTCAGAGAGTAAAGCAGTATCTAGATGGTCAATATCTGGGTGCTTTTGGCTCTCTTTCTTTTCAAAATAGGGAACATAGATGTAGCTAGATGGTCAGTATCTAGATGCACTTAGTTCTCTTTCTATTCAATCTCTCTACTCCTGGTTATCAAGAGGTCATAGCAAAATCTGGGTGCATTGGATGCTCTTCAAAATTTCATAAAAAAGATGCAATGATGAACAAAATTGGAAATGCGGTAGAGACTTGGGTCACCCATTCTTTCTATCAATTCTTATCTATCAATTGTCACCAATCTTTCCTAATTAAATTATAATCAATCGATCTCTGAGAACAAATTCCATTTGACTTTCTTCTAACTAACACATGCATTACTCAGATATTTTTTGCATAGTAGATTCTATTCATCCATTTATGTGCATCAGAAAACAAAAGAAAAACAACATCTGCATACATAGTAATCATAATTACATGCATCCATAAACATCTCATCTAAACATGCATATCATAAAGCACCATCCTTCATACATATGTCAGTATCATAAGAAAGAAAATCATACATCTAAGAGTTTGCATAATAGAATCACATTACATAAGCATTTCACCATATAAGCATCATCATGTAGAACCATACATATAAAAAGTAAACCAATGCACATCACATAGAAATCAATAGTTGCATCTCATATAAATCTCAATATCTAAGTACAATGATCGGTCACAAATATGAACTAAAGAAGGTGAACAACATGATGTCATAAATAAGTATATCAAGATACAATGTTGGTATAGCATCAGATGAATATGTGGAACACCACTACAAAAATGGAACGATACAAAATGACCAAGATGACAAAATCAACATGAACTACCACCGCCTTCGCTGCCAAGTGCACGAGGGGGTGGTATATCAGGTGCATGTCTCTATTGTGGACCAGGAGCTCCAATACCACTGCTCTAGGATCTCTGAGCCCTATTCAATCTCTGTGAAGCTATAAAACTAGGTACCCACTAAGCTGCAAGAACAACCGCCTCATAGTGACAGCGCCAGTACTCAATCTCCCTGCCAGCCTCCTGACCTGATCTATAAATCTGATCATGGGCATCCTCAAAGATATATCCTATACACTGTCCAGATAAGCTCACACCTCTACTCGATCCTGTCTCTCTTTTCTCCGCACCAATAGCCCTAGCCTCCACTGTAGTAGCCCTAGCCTCAATTGTTGTGACCCTACTCTCCAATTTCATAGCTCATGCATTAGCAGAAGCCAACCTCACTTGAAGATCAGACACATGCTGTGTGAGCCTCTCCAACTCTGATGGATCAACATCCATACCACTCATGGCTACATCCATATAACCCTCCTCATCCCTATCCCCAACCCCTCCTCACTGCTATCACTACCACTAGTACTGTTGCCAGTACTACTGCTCCTAGTAGATGAGATGGAGCCTAACGCATCAACATCAATGTCAGTAATCTCTACATTAACATCCTCCGCTACTGTCCTATCCTCTACTCTCTTAGCCAAAATAGCAGCAGTGCGAGGACACACTCTCCGAACCAACTGAGGTGCCTCCTCCTCCTTAAGGATGGCACCCAATCCAACCCATCTTCTACTACTACCTCCTCCCTTGGTCCTCACCCTACCACCAGAATCGCCAAGACTAGGATCATCTCTGTCATCCCCATCCCCCCTCGTCCTCCATCTTGTCCACCATCCCTCCCCCGCTCACCATCATGGCCACCATCTCTCCCACGTCCTCTATCTCGACCACCATCATGGCCTCCATCCCTACCACCATCATGACCTCCATCCTTACCTCCATCTCTCCCTCTACCCCGTCCCTACCGAGGCCTCCTCAGGATGGTACCAACCATAGGGAAAGACACATCAGTCAATGGATCAGGATGAGACTGTTGCCACCATGCATCATGTTTTGGAGTAGTGCCTGCAAGGGAAAAAAGTTCACACATCAGTACAATAAGGATGATAAGCATAGAGACAAACCAAAAGCTCGCTACATCTAAAACAAAGCAGAAAAGAGAGATACCATCAAGTAGGGGAAAAATCAAAACACATACCAACAATAACAGTGGCTAATTGCCAAGTCCACGCAACAGGAAGCAGACCTATGAACTCTGTCCTCGCAGCATCTAGAATATGATAGCACCCCACAGAGTAATATCCCTCGATCGCAGAGCAAAATGTGCATACGAATCAGAGACATCTTGTCTCTCACTGAACTACCGTAACACCCTGTCAGTGTTGTGGAAATCAATCATGTGAAAGTATCGGCTAACACACCCAATCAAGAACCTTCTTTGTCAACAGAAGGGAAGATGTACATCATCCCCATCCCACACATGACAACCCCTGTAAGGTCTCTAGATGAAATACGGTATCATGTCAAGTTGTTGTCGTCAGTACATCAGGTGTCCCTTATGGGACTAAACAATAACACCATCATACATAAAAACATATGGTCTACCCAAAGGAAGATCATGCGCACCTACGGGCCTACACACTGTAATATGCTCCCACGCCCATATCTATAGGAGAGTCACTCCAGGTCCAAGAGACTTACCTCCAAGGTAAGCCACATAAAGCATATAAAAACACATGTGGGCCAACATATAGGGACCCCAAGCATATACAGTATGATCCCTGACCATACCCTGAAGAACGACACTGAAACCAACAAAGAACCCATGCTGGCATTGATCAGGATGTACAAGTCCCACATATAAGACTACCTAACAAAGTAGACAGCCTGTCTAAATCCATACCAAACCTGGACCATGGGATATCATACAGATCAGACATGCCAAGCTGATCCTGGGGCAAACCAGAGAGCTCAGACAAAGCAGTGAACCAGGGCCTTGCTCGTACTCAACAAGGGTGCCCTGGATGGGAAGCTGAAGGATGCAGTACACATCCTCCAAAGTGATGGTGCACTCTCCAGTCGATAAGCTAAAGGTGTAGGTATGTGAGTGTCATCTCTCTAAGAGAGCAGAGATCAGACCCCTATTGGTCATGATCTCTAACATGTAGCAAATCCAATACATGCCTATCTGTCTCAACACATCCATCTTAGCCTCAGATAATTGGAAACGGTATACTAAACTGACAGGTCTCGACTCCCGGCAGTGCATAATAGTCCCGATGTACTGCAAAACAATAGAAAGCAATATATTAGTATCAAGGCAAAAAAAGTAGGAATATCAGATAAGTACAAATGCAAGCAAAAAGACTACAAACAAAATGATTGTGGCATTCCATACACAAATGTGACACTTATACGCCATTTGTGACAATCAACAAGCAATTGCAACATTTTCCTGACAAATGTTGTATTAAACTCGACAATTGTGGTATACTTATCGATTGCGGTACACAATCAACAATTGCGGCACCTAAACTACAATTGCAGCAAAATCGTGGCCTATTGCGGCACACTATGTAGATTTTCAAAAAACATATTTTTTTCAAATGCAACAAATAAGAGTATTAATTACAAGAGGATAAGGCCACTCACCGGATGCCCTACGCCAACTGGACAACAAAAAGTATAGACCCGATTAGATACGTGCATGACACCCAGTAGACTCGCCATAGCTTAGTAAACATCACAAAAAGCAAAGAAAACTATGAACAAACTCACCAGAATATCCAGAGCTCCAGAGTGCAAAGTGACAATTGAAAGGCTCTCAAAGCTATTTATAAGGGTTCCAAAAAATCCTAATTCCTCCAGGACTTCAAATTTTACTTCCCGAGCCCCGAAAACTTTAAATGTCTATAACAGGAGCACGTTAAACAATTTCTAGAATCAGTCAAGTACCCAGATTACCAAATGACAATTTCAACAAATTAATGCTCGTCACGAATTTTTGCTCAAATTTGTTGAGGGGGCATAAATACACCTGCTATCGTCGGGGGAAGTTGGGGTAGGATCAAAAAGAGAATCTTTGACACACTACGACAAGCCACATTGCATTAAAGAGGGGCAAATGTAGACACCCTAAAATGGACAGACTTGCGACTTTACATTAAAACAATAATTTTCATCTATTAATTAATGGTTTATTTTTTTGATCAGTAATTGCTTTTGACTGGAGCTGTGAACCAGTGGGGTCACATTAGGGGGACCCCATCCCCTCGATGATAACAACAAGGCTGTTGAGACATTAATACCTCCAAGTACATATACTCTCAATTTTTATACCGCCTTATTCTAAAGCATCATTGTCTCTCCATGACTTGAGTGTCACCTTATCACTCCACCGCTCAAAGCCTCCTTATGGCTCCTGAGATAAACTCCTTATATCTCCCTATTAGTGAACACATCCACCGACAATAACTCCAATGTTACCAACCTATCTAACCTTCACTACCAACATGTCACTCTCACCTTATAACTCCTGAGCATTTCCTTATATCTTCCATGCTGCGGACGAGCCCCCTTATCTCTCCAATGTTCTCTCCGCAGCCACCTTATTACTCCATCCATGTTGGTAGCGAACCCATACATCTTGTGACATCTTCGTATACTGCACGGGTTTTTGTGTCATCTGACATATCTCCAGTCTTTGACGTCAATGAACATTGATATTTGCATCGTCATGGTGGTTCAAGCCTTGTTCCATTGTGCAAACTGGAGCTGACAATTGGGGCGATTTGAACACGAGACCTGTATCCACACAGGCTTGCAACTTAACCATTGCACTATGGGGTGAACCCCTAATTAATGATTTTTTAATCGTTAATTAATCATCTATTTTCTTCTAAATTCATTCCCCAAATCATCTAATCAAATCTCCAAAATTAATTAAATAATTAATTTATTTAATTAATTAATTAATTTACATTAATTAATTAATTAAAGTCAATTTCCTAAAGTTTAAATTGAAATATTTAAACTTACTAATTAAATTCTTCCAATTAAATTAATTTAATTTCATTCAATAATGCAATTCTAAATAAAAAAGAACTCAATTATCTCACATGTTGAAAACTTTAATTTCAAAAATGAATTAAATATTCAATTATCTTCAAAGAGATAACTTTTAATCAGATCACATGGGTTATTCCACCCACCTCTTCAGTTCAAAAATGTAACTCATAATTAGCTCTTCAATTAACCAAACTCTATCTCCTCTCTCCCAGTTGAAGAGGTGGAGTTTACTGATGGCTTCTCCAGTTCCCTTTGATCTCAACCATTCATCTTCCTATCTCTGGGATTGATCTCAACCATTCATCTCATTCTCAATTCGTATATAACAAACCCTTCATAACCATTTGAAGGATCTAGGATTTCAAGCTCATATGCGCCATTACTCTGTCAGATTGGTTCAAGCATCAAGCCATCTTGCAATCACACACACATTCAATATCATATTCTCGACGCTCCCAAGTCATATATGATGCCCACACCAATACTAATCATCACACAAACATCATTTTAGAAGGAGTAGAGAGAGACAATAGAAGCTTCAAGCAATTGGGTTTACATTCATTTGTTTTCCTCTTATTTGCTTGTACATTTTATTGATTTGTAGTTTTGTTATTAGTAGTTATTTCTATCGATTTCCCCCATTGCAAATCGGTGCTACTAACCCTCGTAATTGAGAGTGTTACAAATTTCAATCCAACGTACACAACATCACATCCTGCATCACAAATGTGTTAGTACCGTATCATATGCATACATCCATAGATCATCACATAATACATCATAAAACACAAAAGCACACATACACATGCTACTCCACACTAAGAATCTCCATCACATATATATTTATGTGGGTATATATATGTATATATGTATGTTTGTATATACATATATATGTATGCATGTATGTATATATATACACATATACATACGTATCCATACATACATATACATTTATGTATGTATGTATGTATGTATGTATATGTATGTGTATATGTATATGTATATTTATATGTATATGTATATGTATATTTATACCTATATGTATATGTATATCTATATCTATATCTATATATATAGTCAAAGTCCCAATTCCAAGCCAAAATTAAAGAGTTTGCCCAATCCAATAGACTTCACTGAACAAGGAAGCCACTTTCCAAAAGAGACTTCAAGAAATCAAAAAATTAATGTACAAAGATTAGAGTGGATTAGGCAGCCAAAATTGCAGTAAGAATGAGTAATCAAGAACTAGAGCATTTATTATAGAAGTGGGAAAATATTTTAGTCAAAATTAGTAACCTATAAGAAGAGATCAATGACAAGGGCCAACGACATCTATGCTTGTTAGGAAAAAGGGTTGTCCTACATCCACAAGGATATTTTCTCCCTTTTACATCATTAGTTGTATATTTCCTCTTGGGAAAAAATAAAAATTTCAATGATATTCTTGGTCGTTGCTTTGAGATTCATAGATGATGCTGAAAAAATTGAGCACTAAAGCAAGCTTGTTTATCGAACAAACCTTACAAGTGGTTACTCCAAAAGCGAATGAATTTAGGTACCTTATTGAGATTTTTTTTCTGGTGACATGCAATGCTCTTTTAGTGGCATGAATACTAGATGAAAGAGAAACAACAAACAAGGTGAATGAATTCATCACTTGTCACAAAGTTGCATTATGAGCCTTCATACTCTTGGAGCTCAAATGTGAAAAATGAAGAGTTATTTTGATAACTTTGTGCAAATACGACTCCTGTATTCATTCATATTGGACACATGAGTAATAGAAGTGGATAAGATCAAACAGTTTCTAAAGGAAAACCAACAAGATCAATTGGTTTTCCAAAACCTTGGATCACCCCCTAATGGAATAGAAATTGAAAATATCTTGCAACTATTGGTAAAGCTGGAGTTCAACATGGAGTCGACCTTAGTAAAACTAGGCAACATATCCTTCAAAGAGATGTTCAAGCTTGACTAGGTCATGGAAAACTTGTAGGCAATTGCACAACCATGAGACGCCAAGTGGACCCTCTTGCATAACACCTTTGCAAAATTATGAATGAGACTCACATCTCATATGTTCCATATTTTTGTTATTATCCCAGAGATCCTAAGTTTAACACTTCACAAGCAAAGGTCCCATTAAGTCACCAAGTTGTAGATGTAATATACAACAATAAGTTGTGTGAGCCATATGCCCTTTAATCGGCTCCAACTTACTTTTATTTTATCCCTTTTGCTAGCAGTGGGTGTCCTTTATTCTATGCCTTTTCTTTCTAGGGAGTTCCATGTGCCCCATAGACACATCATATTTTTGTTCCTGCAAATACTCTCTCCAAGAAGACCAACAGTGGTGACACTTAGCACTTTTTTCCTTCCTCCAACATTGGTAAAGTTGTCCCTTTTCATTCATAAGATATTTCACAACCTCTCCACATGTTCACTCTGTGTGATCTCTGGGCTCTTTTGAAGGGCAATTTTATTCCTAGCACACTTATGGTCCATGTATGCATCCTGTACCTAATTCACATGCCACATTTTTCACATTTTCCACATTTTTGCATCCTTTGAGGTGGAATCCAATCAATGATATTTCATTCTAGCTAGTTGGAAAATGTAATGAGATTGTTGTTAGCCAATTTTGCTTAGAGTGGTGGATTTACCAGGTGGCAACGTCTTTTTATTGTGGGGCATATTTTGGTTGGACATAATGATAATTTGTTGGAGTAATTGTAACTAAACTCTCATAAGAGGCAGTGGGAGGTTAGAGGTTCTCTCAGAGGAGATTTCTTTTGGGTACAAGTATAGAGTTGTGCTCTACTTTAAAATGTTGGATCACTTCTTGAAGAATTTGGATAAAACTTTGTAATAGCAATATCATTATATTTTCTTTGATCTTAGTATCGTGTTTTTAAGTTCTTAATAGATATTTATATATTGAGGTGTGCTTTTAGCCTTTTCATATACAACCTGCTATTACATAACTTTTATTTTATTTTATGCTCTATATCTTTTAATCAAGTGAATTGAGTTTCTTGAGTCAAGCTTTTGTAGATATTTGTTGATTAAGTGAAGTATAGGATCATGTATATGACTCTTTTTGTATTGTGCTAAATATCATTGCATTATGCTCTAAAAGATAAAGTTTCTGGTGTTCAATAATTTTTATCATAGTGTATCATCTTAGTTATATCTATTTTTAATATATCTTTACCCCTTTCATCTTCCTACAAAAATTAAAATAGTTGAAGAGTCAACTTCTAAAATATCAAAGGTTGTCTCTCTTTCAAAGTAAAATTTAGGATCAACAATTATTTAAAATTTAAATTTGACGCTTTCTCTCCTTTGAAATCTAATTTTAGTCCTTCATGTTTTTTATTTAAGGTAAAACAAGTTTAGAAGGGATCCTGAAATCCTTTACATAAAAATGTGCCTACAAAGAAAGCATCATGAAACCAACAACAAATGACCAATAGAAAAAAAAACATAAAGAGTAGAGTAGAAAGAAGGATACTATTGGAGTTCCTTTAATATACGAGTTGCCTTCAAGTGCTTGTTAATTATCTAGATATGAAGGTAAACTACCTCCCTTATAATATTAGATTGGTCCACACCTTTCTTGGAGTGGCTTTGAGTTCTAATAGAAGGACTATGCTTTAGGGAAGATATATTACTACCTTCCGGAACCACAGCTAGAGTATCAAGATTTCCTTCGAACCTTTGCACATATTGACATTACTTCCACTAATGATAGAGCCATCTTTAGACAGTGTTGGAATCTCAGATTCTTCAATTTGTCTTTAAGGACTTTAAGACCTTTAGCACTATTAAGCATTGAAGAGTGACTTTAACTACCTTATCTAGCTTAGAGTTCACATTGCTGATTGTTTCCTCAAATTTATTTATCTTGGATTTATAGTCATTTTTAAGAACCTTAGTATCCATGGCCACTTTATCCAATATGGATAACATCTTAGATTTATCCTCCTTATTCCTCTCAGTTCCCACCTCTGTTTCCACCTTTTCCAATCCGCTTTGAAAACCCTGCATCTTCTCACATATAATGTTAAATTCAAAGAGAAACCAATTAGAGAGCTTATAATAATCTAAATCTCCGTTCTAGGATTGAGCAATAATATTCTCAACCTCATCCCACTCTTCTCGAACACATCATCCTCCACATAACATTGATCCCCACCCACTTGATCTTCAAATGACATATCATCCCCTTGAGCACGATGCACATGGGAATTAAATTCAAATTTTTTCACTCTCATATCCTCCTCTCCTTAATCTTTAGTCCTAATGTTACCTAACTCATCTTCCACAAGCAAACCTTTCCCTTTACCCTCAAATTCTCCTTATGACCATCTTTAGCAGTGCCCGAGGGGTTTCTCCTCATTTTGACTAGACATCTCCTCCTTATAAGAAGGAACCATTTGATAATACTTGAGGAGGTTTCTCAAAATTAGAATAAACATCCTTCTCATCCCCAAAAACAATTCCTATTCATCACAATAAGCTTTATCCTCAGTGTCCATAGGCATATCATAGTAATGAAAATAAAAAAAAAGTTATACTACTTGTGTTTAGGTTTCACCTTTTTAGGTTCGGTTGGGATAGACAAAATTTTAACATGTTCTGTGATGAGAAAATTATGCCTTCATGAAGGACGAGGAGATTTGGCATTTTGACATGGTACTTAATCCCAAACCCAGGGGAAGACAAGTAGAAAGGAAAAGGCACTAGTTTCTTGCGGTGAAAGTGATTCAAAAGAGTATAATGGTGATTAAACAAATTGGTAAAATTCTCATTCAAGGTAATGTATCTCATAATAACCTCAACAATATTTTCACAAGGCTTAGTAAATTTACGGTCATAGCCTCTCACATTAGTCTTGACCAACTTGTCACATCACCCATAATGATCAAGTATCATCTATAAGTTATACTCATGTGAACATACCTACCTTGAAAGAAGAGGGTGATAAACCCTAAAGAGAAGCATCCATAGTATCCTTTTTTAATAACTCCCCCAAGATATTCCATCATAATAATGAAGAGAAAGGGAGAAATTGAGTCCCCTTGCCTCAAGCCACAAGAGCTAGAAAAGAAGTTAATAGGTGAACCATTGATGATACCAAAGAATTTAGGAGTGGAAACTATGTGCCCCATAAATTGCAACACCCTATCACCAAACCCAAATGTCCCGAGGACTCTAAAAGAAATTGCCAACTAACTCTGTCATAGGTTTTAACAAGGTCCAACTTTAACAAAATACCAACCTTTTTGTCTTTCAAAAGAGAATGGATGTTTTCATGAACTATGAGGATGAAGCCAAGAATATGTCTCCAAGTAACAAAACCATTTTGTTGTTAAAAAATGATGGAAGTAAAAAACACTTTGAGTCCAAGCACACAAATCTTAGCAAATATCTTATACAAATAATAACAGAGGCTGGTGGGATGAAAATCTATAAAGGAATGAGCTCCAATTTTTTTAGGAATAAGAATAATCAAAGTAGTATTCAACTCTTTCAGTAGAACCTTGCTCCCAAAGAACACTTTACCCACATCTGAAACATCCTCAACAATAATATCCCAAAAAAATTAGAAGAATATAGGAACGACATCGAGACTCAGAGCCCTATTTAATTTAAAAAATATAGCTTTGTGAATTTCATCATTACAAGGAATTATACTAATATTTATATTCATATAATTAGAGATTAGATTAGGAATGACCTAAAGGAAATGATCTTGAGAATGATCCAAGTCCTCATCCCTCGGAAGAAGCTTTGATAAAAAGTTTGAGGCAACAATCATAATATCTTCCTCCTTACGAAGCACAGGCCCATTGAAAGAGATTAATTTAATATAGTTAGAGGTTCGATGTTTAAGAGTGGAGAGATGAAAAAACTTTATATTACAATCACCACTCTTGAGCCAAATAGCCTTGGATCTACGCTCCCATAATTCTTCCTCTTTGGATATGATATCACACATATGAGAAATGTGAGACAACTCTTGATAAATGAAGGGAGAGATTGCCACATTTTGTTGGTTCAAACTTTGAACCTCATCAAGTTCTACCTTAGATTGCTCTTTTAATTGAAAGATATGATCAAAAGAGTTCTTATTCCAACATTGTACATTGGTCTTAACTAATGCTAACTTTTTTAGAAACACAAAACATTGCAGAACCGTCAATTTGAATGTTCCACCAATCATGATTGAATGTATTTGAGTTTTTTTTCCCTCTTATGCATATAGATGATATCTTTATTCTTGCTTCATTTCAACAATTATGTAACTGATATTTAAAGAAATTCTCAATGTTTGATATTTAAAGAAATTTTCTGTGCTTGATATTTAAAGAAATTCTTTATGCTAGCTTCATTTCAACAAAAAAATGAGAAAAACAAGTGGATATGGTGGACCAAAATGATAAAAATACTACACGCAAGAAAAATGATCAATTATCCTGTTGCAACAATATTGCCTATCTCACGTCTTTGATGTGCATCGAATCTTGTGTGACCTCAATTGTCTTCATTGTCCCACTATGAGTAATTTAATAGATAGAGAGAAGGTTAGAGGACAAAGATGGAACACATAGTGTTGGATGATATCAGTTTTTGGTACTAATCATGTTGTTGATACTCATGTTTTGTCATTGATGTCAACATATATTTCTATTAAAGAAGACAGACTAGTTACTTGATTGGAAGGCGTGTATGGACTATGTACGGATGAACCAAAATGAGTGAAGTTGGATTTAAGAAGAAGACTAAGTTTTGACCTTACATCTAAGGCCGCTTGACTTTATGTTTCATATCATGGATGTTACAGTTGTTTTAGTAAAGACTATTTTTCTGGACTGTGACTGTGATTCTGAACAAAGAAGGTCTCTGTGTTTCAGGCATATCTTGCCGAGGAAGATGTTTCACAACTTGAAAGCTTACTAATGGAGAGCCAACATATGATGGTGAAATGGGTTGAGTTTGATTTCTATTTGGGTACTGAAGATGTCAGTTGTGGAATGTGTTTTGGAGAAGACTTATTTCCTGGCCGACTTCAGACTTGTAACGTGTGGAAATTAATTTTGAGCATGGATTGCGGATCTGGAAGTATTTGTAATGAATTGTAAATATTGTATACTTGTTATAGGTACTGTGTGTATCTTAACAAGGGCTTATGTAATTAATTGTATGATGGGAAGCCTTAATTGGCCGACCTAGTTAATTATGTATTAGGAAAGCTTAACTAGCCAACCTAATGGGTTATTGTAAGAGGGTATATATGAGTGATCTTTTCATTTGTGAAAAGTGTGGAAGAGAAAGAAAAGAGTAGAGATTTGTGAAGCTGCGAAGCTTGACTGCTGGATAGAGAGTAGATTTGGTACTTCATTGGAACTAACCAAGCAAAGACAGTTGCTATCAGACAGTTCACTGGATTGTGTATTTTTTGTATACACTTGATGCAGATTGTGAATCCTTGAGGGTGGCTTTAACCTTCTTTGGGAAGTTAGCCTTGGCAGTGAGCCTACTACTTTCATTGACTCCTAACATGGTATGTCTCCTAAGAGGGACTATGTACTGTAATGTAATAACAAGCTCGTAACAAGGCTAATATCTTTTACCAGGGATACTATACTCTTAATACATTATTTTGTGGGTGTTAATTCCCACCAGGTCTTTACCTCTAACAGGGTTTCCTCGACAACAAACATTGTGTTATGGCACTGGAAATTACTGCGTTATTTACTTTTGATGTTATGGTTCATAAAGTTTAAAGTTTAATAATCTATTGCACAACTGATTCACCCCCCTCTCAGTTGTCTTGTGGACTGTTATTCCTAACAATTGGTATCAGAGCTACTGTGTTATGCCCTGCATCCCCGTCCCTACATTTTGTGTGCAAAATGTTGGGTCCCCCTTTTTTTTTGTTGCTTTGCTTTTTGTTGCGGCTCTGCCTTGTCTTTCTTTTCTTTGCTTTTCCTTCTCCGGGGTTTTCTTCCCCAGAGTGTGTCATTTTCTTGGTTCGTTTTCCCCTCCAGGATCCCGGATCCCGGAGGTGGCCTTTTGGTGGGAAGCCAGATTCTGGACACTGGGATTCTTTGTGATGATATTCCTAAGTCTTAGGAACATCATCGTAAGGAATCCCCGGGCCCGGAGTCCGGATGTTTTGCCTGGCCTGAAATTTCCGGAGTGCGGAGGATTACTTTTTACCATGGGTATAAATAGACTCGCCTGTCATTATCACACTTACCGCGTTTAAAATCTTTGAAGCACTTAGAGCAAAAGAGAGCAATTTTCAAAGCAATTAGCAGAGCAGTTGCAGAGAGGTTTGCGATAATCAAAATTTAACACCTTCTACTGTTCTCAGACGTACGCTAGTGCTCCGTGGTGGTGATCTTGACGGCTTGACGATTCGAGGGTGTTGCAGAGTTCTCCTGGTAATCTTT